>CABHPQ010000870.1:10043-42115 GCA_902168405.1 Peromyscus aztecus | reverse complement strand
GCAGAAGGGAAAATGGGCTTAAAGGGTAAAGAGAAAGCTGGGTGTGGCGGTGTACCGCTGTCCTCCCAAGACTCCAGAGGTGGAGGTAGAAGGATCGGCAGTAAAAGGCTAGCCTCGGCTACATAGAGCTGACGGTTGCCTAGGACCCTGACTCAGGTCCTCAAGCTTGTACAGCGACCACTTCACCACTGAGCCGCTCCTCGTCTAAGGCCCAAGACCCTGTCTCAGAAAAGGAGAAAGGAAGTGGGGAGGGGGAGGGGCGAAGGAGGAGGGTAGGAAGAACAAATTAGCCCACAGATACCACTGCACCTTCCTGGTGTGAAAAGGCACAAACCAAGGCCATTTGCAGAAGCAGCTCATCCACACTGAGTTTTCATGAATCGACAGAACAGATGAATCGGAAGGCCAGCATTCATTCCTAGGAGCCTCCTTTCTTTGTTAGACTTTATTGGTCTGGCTATAAAATAATAAGACTGGCCTGGGGTTTCTTAGGAAACTAAGGGAGAGCAGCTGGAGCTCACTGGACAGAATGAACTCACAGCTCAAAGGCAGAGCGGGGCGAGGGGACGTGAGTTTCTCTAGTAGGCGAATGTCGCAGGAAAGAGGGAGGAAGACGCTCTGTCTGTTGCTAGCACTCGCTGCACATTTCACCCAGGCTGCCACCCAATCGCCCTTCTAGTATATGCATGTTTCTTTATGAAATGGATTCGCTTAATTTAGTCCAAACTTTTAGCTTTGTTTCCAGTGAGTGTGTGACTTTCTGTAGATCTTTCCCTAAAACATGAGTCTTGGTGCCTGTGTGTTAGTGTTGGTATGTTATAGTTCAGTTAAACATTTTTCTATTGTGGTAGAGCTAAGTTTTTATTATCGTGAACACTGCTTCTATGAAGGTCCTTGTGCATTAATCTTGGGGTTTATTATTCCTGATTATTCCTTCCGGGTAAATTCCTGGGAGAGAACTTGTTGCATGGTAAGGGTATAGACGCTCATAACCAGCAGGCCCTTTGAGAAGGCAGGCTGATCTCATCAGTAGTGTCTGAGGATTCGGATTTGAGAGTGTTCTCAGCTCTCCTGGGCGTTACAGTGTTTTTCAGTTTCTGCTGATTCTGTAGTTGAAAGCTGTATTGCATTGTCCAGTACTCAGACCTCACTTGCTAATGGTCCTGAGTGTTTATTCACGATGCTGTCAGGAGTGTGTGCACGCGTGTAAGCTGTGTCCTGTCTCATTTTTATTTTGCAGTGTTTCATCCCCTCACCCAACATTTATAAGGGAATTTTATGTAGCTCTGTGTATTAAGTTGATATATTGCAGATATTTTATCTAGCTTTTTTCTCTTTATAATCTAATTTTTTTAAATCAAACTGCATTGAGACCCTGATACATGATGTCATCCTCTGACTCTACCCATTAAGGCTAATAGCTTTTCCAAAAGAAAAGCAAACTGGTTTTTTTTGTTTGTTTGTTTTGTTTTGAAACCGTCATGTGGTTGGAATGTGCTCAACATCAATCTTCATGATCTTAGATTTAAGGGTGATTAGAGTAGTCATTGAGAAAGTGGCCTGGGAATGGTTGGACAGGCCTGTGATCTCAGTATTGGAATGTAGAAGTACAAGTTCAAACTCAGTACTTACCTCCAGGCTACTTAGGCCTCTGTGGGGCTATCAGAAAATTATGTATATAGTGGATTTGACAGAGGGATGGGGACAGACACTCATCTTAAGTTGCCATGGAGATTGTGAGACCAACATCTTGCCATTTCTCAGAAAATTAAAAAGGACAGAGAGATTGACAGATAGACAGTATCAAACAGCTCTATGTCTTAGTTCAGAGGGGGGCAAGAACGTCTCCAACCCTGTAGTTGTGGGTGTTTTTCAGGTAGCTCAGGCTGACCTTGAACTTGGTGTGTAGAAGATGACCTTGTACCTCCTCCATCCTTCCACCTCCACTTTCTGAGTGCTGAGATTACAGATGTGTACCAACACAACACTGCTCCGTGGGAAGCAGGGCTTCATGCACGCTAGGCAAGGAAGGAAATCTGAGCTCCGTCCCCAGCCACCACATCTGTTCACATACAGCCTTACAATGAGCACATATGCTAGAGACCCATATGGGGATGGGGGACTGGGCTGCAGCTATGAGATCAGAAGCAAATCACTTGTCCATTCAAGGCATCTGTTTACTCATCTGCAAAATGTTATAGGAGGTTCCGGATGATGTGTTGGGTGTGTGAATTCGAGGCTGGGCAGTCATGGTGTCCAGGAGTTCTCATTCACTGCTGGAACCGACCTGCTCGGATGAGAGATTTGTCCCTCCATCTCCCAAGTGATTAGGTAAGAAATCAGTCCCGTGTCTATCTGCTCCAGATATGATGCAGCCTAGCTATGATACTCCTCTAATCAGATTAGACGAATCTAACGTGGTTTCCCTTTAAAACACAAATACTGCACCACTTTTAATTGCAGCAGCCAAATTAAATTATTCATCCCAAATTAGATTTCTGGCAAACTTAATTTGAACATGAGCTCGGTACTGAAGACCCTGAGTAATTTTTAAAGATATGAAATAAATCAGCAGCTCCTGGTATTGTTGCTCGGGTCTCTTGAGCAATTTTCCATAAAAGGGAATCAGTAAACGTTTAGAGAATTTATGCAGGCGTGGGACTGGGAGAAACTCTCATTTTTCAGCTTATCATTAGGATCTCTCCCACCCCAACCCTATGACCCTCCCTGGTTTTAGAAGATAAGATGCAAATCGAGACAAGCCCAGTATTAATGACTTGTTTTATTGCCCATGATTGCCTTTCTTCTTTTTGTGGCTCTGTGAGTTCCTGACCAACCCCATCTCCTTCAGGCCGACAGGTCCTTTATGGATCCACAGGGGTGTGGTGGAGAGCTAGACAGGCTCATAGCATCACGCTGCTGCATTTTCTCTTGTTCATGTCAGGTTTTGGATTACCTGATAACTGACCAAACCGATGCCAGCAGCAGCAGATTGGTTGGCTCCCAAGACTGAGGCATTTAGGGATGGTTCCCCAGATTAGTAACTTTTCTTGATGCTAACGAAATATCGGACGGAAGCAGATTTAGGAAGGAAAGGTTTCTTTTGGCTCACAGTTTGAATGTCCAGTCCACCATGGTGGGAGACGTAGCAGCAGGAGTGTGAGGCCCCTGGTCACATTGAATCCGCAGTCAGAAAGCCAGGAGAGATGATCGCTGTTGCCTGTTGTACTCTGGCCAGGTCCCCAGCCCGTGGAATGGCTCTGCCCGTATTCAAGATGGGTCTTCCCATCTCAATTAACCAGATCTAGATCATCGCTCAAAGGCAATCCCCAGAGATTTGGTTCCGTGGTAATTCTAAATCCCATTAAGTTGCCAATCAAGATTAACCATCAGAAATCCTGGTATCAGGTAGGGCTTTATTTGGGGTTTAAAAAAGAGGCTCCTACCCAGTTTTCTCCTTCACTATTGGTCCCTTCCTGAGATTCTCTGGCCCCTCATTCCAAGATGGTACACCATTGTGCCTGAGCCAGTGAGCTTCCTTGGCCTCTGCCCATCAGAGAAAGGAAGGTGGTGCCAGGCTAATGCCAACTGCACCCAGTTGGTTTGACCTGGATTCTGCCGGTGCTCGAGTCAGATACAGTGCAGAGGGTATGGGTCAAGATCTTAGAGCTGCTGAGGCCAGTCAGTAACGCAGGGAGGTGATGGACAGCTCCCGCTGTCCCTCTGTGTTATGCGGAGCCCTCTGCTTTCTCAGGCAGATGAGCATCCATTATCTCATGTGACTGGAAATGGCCCTGCTAGGTAGCCAGTCACGCTCAGGGATGAGGAAATCAAGGTCACCCTGGGATCCATGTCCTCCAAGGCTTCTCTTTCCTTACATTGTGTCCTGACATCTTTCTCTGGTCCCTCCTCCACTGCCCTCCATTCCTTCAGCGGAAGCCCAGGGTTGTTCATTAAATAGACAGCCAGTCGATAGCTGCTGGCTTGTTATTGACCAGTGACCAGTGGACCTTCAAGCCAAAGGTGGCCTTCGGCCCAGGCTTTGTGAATAGCGTTGTAGTAAAACCAATGGGGTCCGTTTCCAGTTATTAATCTCTGGGTTGTTTCTAATAACTTGGTTTCTTATTCCCAGAATTATAGGATTTCTTCTCACAGAAGAATGAGCTTTGTATTGCTTGATAATAGGCGTAGAAAGAGGAGTCAAGATGCGTAGCGCATGCGTACACATAAAATAAGTAATAAAATAACGCTTAAAAAAATAAACGGAAATCTAAAATCCAGTGCTTTGATTCTCTGCCTCCACAGTATGGACAGCAAACCGAATCCAATGTCCATCTTTCCATTGAAATGTAACTTACATTTTTGAAAGTCACTGTGATCAAGGTCCTTATGGATTCAAACCAAAGACCTGCAAGTAGGTATGGCATTTCGATGGATCTCTGTGAGTTCAAGACCAACCTGGTCTACAAAGTGAGTTCCAGGACTGCCAGGGCTACACAGAGAAACAAACAAACAAACACAAAGATAGGAATGTTTTCGGCAGTAAGCACACATTTGCTTCTCAGATGTCTGTTACAGTTGAGTGTTGTCTCAGGTCCCTCTGGAAGTTGTGGACTTTGTGCACTGCTCATTCTCTGTGTGCAGAAGGCCTGCGTTCCAGTGTCGGCCCCTCACCCCGGCCCTGGCTTCCCTTGTCAGGATTTTATCTGTGGGATCATTTGGTCAACTCTGAGGTCAAGGTCTTGACTTACCACTTTTTTTTTTTTAATGTTGTTCTGAGTTTGTTCAGACATGCTAACCCTGTGACCAGGTAGTCCTTGTGCCTGTGACAGGGTGGGCATGCCCCCACGTGCTTCATGTGACCGTTGCTGGGCTTAGCTATTTTGACGTTGCCTGGGTCTTGTCTGCACCCCTCCCCCCACCTTCCAGTTCTCAGTGCACATTAATGGTAAAGTAAATATGCATTAGATAATTGCATAGTGTCTGTCTTCCTCTACCACTGTCCACTTTACTTTCCCAACAGGGAAAACTGCAGCTAGAGCTCTCCAGTTTGGCTCTGCTGGCTGGACAGCGAGCCCAGGGACCTCCTGTCCCTATGGTCTCAGGTGCCTGACTTCCTACACGGGTGCTGGACAGCTGCACCCAGTCCCCATGCTCACGTGGCACACACCTCCGTGACTAAGCCATCTCCCAGCCCCAGTGCTTGCATTTCACACCACCCCTTCCATATGAACCCCTTCCACACGAACCCCTTCCAGAGCGGTCCATTTGATGAAGTCTGTGAGACCAGGTGCTATTGTTCCTGTGGGTTTTGAATGGTGCCTACTGCAGTGTTTCCCACACAGAAAGGCTCAGTACATGCTTGTTGACTGGACCCCATTGCATGGATAGAGAGAAGCCATCTGTAGGGCCTGCCTTTGGGAGAGGCCATGGCAACTGAGAGGGGAGGCGGAGCCTGGGTGGGGTGGCGGAGGACTGGGAAAGCCTTCCCTAAGGGTGCAGGTTACGGTGTTTCTCAGCTGGGCAGCCCATGGGTTCGTGTCAGAGAAACAGTCGCGTAAAGGAAAATAGCAGCGATTCTGGGTTTTATTTTAAGATCGGCTACAGTGAATGTTCTCTTCCGCCTGCGCTCCTTTGGGACTCTGCAGGGTTGGGATGGGAGGACCCCAGCCGTGAGTCTAGAAGGAAAGGCACAGTAGTCACCGGCATGGTGGCTTCTGTTCCATCGTGTTGTTCCTGGGGTTGTTAATGAGCGGTGACAGATCCGAGAAGGACAGGACCAAGGGCATCTAGAGGTTAGGCCATCTCTCAGCGTCCCTGAGGAGGAGGCCCATTGTCCTGGTTTTAGGACTGAAAGTCCCGAGTTCTGAGTGGTTGTTCTCTTTAGATACCCTTGTTCTCCTGCCCCATCCCCACTGCCAACCTCATTTCTTTTTTTTGTTTTTGTTTTGGTTTTTTGTTTGTTTTGGTTTTTTGTTTGTTTGTTTTGGTTTTTTGAGACAGGGTTTCTCTGTGTAGCTTTGGAGCCTGTCCTGGAACGCACTCTGTAGACCAGGCTGGCCTCGAACTCACAGAGATCCACTGCCTCTGCCTCTGCCTCCCGAGTGTTGGGATTAAAGGCATGCGCCACCACTGACCGGCTTGCCAATCTCCTTTCAATTCCCTTTCTCTGCAATGTCCTTGACCTTCCCTGACCCCACCTCCACTGCTTAGAGCTGGACATCCTTGCCAGAGCTTCTCCTCGTTTCTGGCTAGCCCTGGTTGGCTCCTGACACCCACTGAACTGTGAACTCTGTCACACAGGGTTAGAGTTCATCTGCCCACAGGGAACCATGTCCTCTGTACAGGGGGCTGTACACACGTGTGCCCAGTGGGCGAGGGACCGTGGGGAAGGGGAGGGCAGAGGAGTGAGCGTAAACCAGGGGCATCTCTGCAGTATCACTTTGTGTGTGCACTGTGTCCACCTCAGCTGCTCCCCTTTCCTCCCCTAGCGGTGTGGCCTCCTTCTCTCCAGCTGGGCTGGTGTCTGTCTGCTCTCTTCCTCGAAACCTGCTCACCCACATGTTTCTTTTCTTTTCAGACCTTCTATTTTGTGTCTAGTCCAGCCTGTGATGCTAAGTGATGGTTTTGTTAGCGCCTGCGTTTCCCAAGTCAGCCCCTCTACCAGAATCCAGGGCTGGCTTTGCCTCTGATTTTCCTTTTTCTTTCGGGCAGCCTTGTGCTGGGCCCAGACTTCGCCCTCACGTGGTACACACTGTTTATTGGTGGGATTTTGGTTGTTTATGGGTGGTAGGGAACGCCTAACCATTGAGTCGGTCTCCCCTGAAGACCCTTTGGCTGTTCTCCTCGTTTCATGGAGGAGGAAGGCCAGATCTAGACCTGAGCCAGCCCTGGATTCTGGTAGAATTCTCTTAGCTTGAAATCTTCAAGATTCAAGGAAGAATCAGGTTATGTGCAAAGAGGATTTTTCTACTCACAAAACACCACACCATTTATTAGGTTAGTGTTATCTTTCTGGAACATTCCACAGAGGTTTAACCCCTTCTGAGTCTGCTCTGCATAGAGGCAGTAAAATGGATTTTGAATATTCTAGAGTTTTCCTTGGGGGGTTCCGAAGGAGGGGCTGCTGAGTCCCAGGGCCTGGAAATCCAGTGCTGTTTCTCTTTGCATTGCCTGGGTGTGGGTGAGAACACTGTGCAGAACACTTAGGGGAAACTGAGGAACTTTCATCTCTCCTAACCTCTCGTCTGAGTCTTCCGTGACCAACTACATACTTCTGTATTTACATGAGATACAATAATGCATGGCTTTCCCCACCTTCCAGGGTCTCTGATACCACAGGCTGGCTAGAACTTAGCTTGTACCTGAGGCTGACTTTGAACTTAGGATTCTCTAGCATCTATCTCCCAGGTGCTAGTATTGCTGGTGTTCGCCACCATACCCAATTGTATGTGGTGTTGGGGATGTAATCCAGAGCCTTGTCATTTATGCTAGACAAGGACTCCACCATTAGAGCCACACCCCCAGCCCCAATGCCTTGTCTTTGTAAAGCATTTAGAATAGATTGGAGGGCTGGAGAGATAGCTCAGAGGTTAAGAGCACTGGCTGCTCTTCCAGAGGACCTGAGTTCAATTCCCAGCCCCAATACCTTGTCTTTGTAAAGCATTTAGAATAGATTGGAGCTAAAAATTGTCTTTGCATCTACTTGTAAGACATAACCACAAGAAATATTCTTATGTGTATCTTTCTGGACCTTTTTTCTGTGACACATGTATGTTCAAACAATAATGTATTGCTGCTAATGGGATTATTTTATGTGTATAATTTGGAAGCCTGACTTTTTCAGCCTGACGTCATCTTTATGGATATTTTCTCTTTGTCAGTCTAGACCAGTGGTTCTCAACTTTCCTAATGCTGAGACCCTTTAACACAGTTTCTCATGTTGTAGTAATCCCCAACCATAAAATTATTTTTGTTGCTATTTCATAACTGTGATTTTGTTACTGTTTTGAATTGTATTGTAAATATCTGTGTTTTCCGATGGTCTTATGCGACCCCAGTGGAAGGATCTCAGCCCACAGGTGTAGAGGAATTTGTTCATTCACTGTATGGATATGTACTGAATGCCTACCCCATGTCTAACCTGGTTCTAAATGTGCAGATACAATACTAAGCTCCCCCCACTTGGTCACCTTACTCTAGCTGAGGCAGGTGGACAGTTGTCAGTGACTATGAGGAGAGGGTGGTACATGCTGTGAGAAGAAAAGTTGAAGGTGGTCAGAGCATTTTGTGGTGGCCTTGGGTGCTCGGGTGAGGCGGTATCCAGGATTGGCTACAGCATTTAAGGAGCAACACATTTTAAGGTGACCGCTGTGGCTGTAGTTTGAGCTGGAAGAGACAGATCAGAGCCTCAAGAGTGCTGGATTGGAACTAGCGAGATGGCTTGATTGGCAAATTGCCCACTTCTTATCACAGACACCCGAGTTAGATCCCCAGAATCTACATAAAGAAGCTGGGGGATTGTAATCTCAGTGCCGGGGAGGTGGAGTCAGGTGGATCCTTGGGGACTCACTGACTAGCCAGCCTGGCCTACTTGGAGAACCACAGGACAGTGACATCTCACGCTGTCCTTTGGTTTCCACATGTATGGGCACACGTGCATGCACACCCACATGAGCACCTGCAAACAGGTACACACACACACACACACACACACACACACACACACACACACAGTGCTGGCTAGGAGCCAGGCTCAGGAGCACAGGCCAAGAGTCCTACTCTAGAGACTGAGTTGGAGGATCCTGGAGTCCAGGAGTGTGAGACAAGTCTGAAGCATAGGGAGACCCTGTCTCAATTTAAATTGAAAAGAAAAGGTAGCCTGACTTGAGTACTCAGCTACTCACCTATGCTGGCTCTTCACTGAAATATCAGCCACCATTTATATGATTGCCAAAGCGGCTTCTTACCAACCCTCCTGACTGCAACTGACGAGCTGTGTGGTTTTAGGCAAATAACCCATCTGTTCTGGGCCTCATTTTCCTCGTTTATGAGCGAGTAGGATTTGTGTCCAATTATCAGTTCATCCACACAATGTGCACAGGACAGTGCCGTGTAATGGTCCAGCTGCCACCCTTCCCCGCTTACACTGATTACTGGCATCCATCGGTGCCCCAAGGAGGAGACTCTGCGCAGTCTGGGGACTGAGAAGCCGAGGCTGGGACTTTAACAGCATTAATGAGCTGATTCAGAACAGCAGTGGGTGGCTGAGCCTCTGGCTCTCTTCCTCACACTCCAGGCAGCTGGGCCCCTCTCCAGGTGAGCAGTAACCCTCTCACCTGCCCTCCTGCACTGCAGACACCAGGGAAAAGTGTCTGCAGACGGAACCAGGTGTGGTGACTTTCCCGTTATCCCAGCACTCAGGAAGCAGAAGTAGGAGGATCAGGAGTTCAAAGCCAGCCTGTGTCCCCTCAACTAGTACTCATCATAGAACACAGAGTGCATGTCACCGTGGAAACCACTGTAGGCACGATGGCTGCGTGTGATTAAAACAGCACCGTTTGTGTCATGCTGCAGGTACAGTGCAAGTTCCCGAGGCTTCCGAGGCTTGGCCTAGGCAGCTCTCAAACTGTGTTTGTGGCTGCGTGCTGCAATCTAAAGAAGTGGCTCCTAAGGAAACCCGTGGAGCACGTTGTTAGCAGCTGGGAAATTGGCTAGCTATAACTGCTGTGCTTCCCGCCATCTTGTGGGTTTCTGGTCTTTCAGGATCCAGCTGGAGTGTGAGCTCTGGGGAAGTCCTGCGGCAGATTGTGGCTCAACAGCACGTTCAGAAACGGCACCGGGGTGTCGTTATGAGTCAGTGGGGTGGGGCTAGCAGTTCCTGCAGGGGAGCAGAGGTTCTAACATGAGCAAGACAAGCTGTGTGGGAGCCATCCCTGAGCTGCAGAGTCTGCATACCCCCTTCACTGCCCTCCTGCCAGGTCAGGCACCAAGGCTGTTGTAAGACCAGGATGACATCCCAGCTTTAAGTAAAACCAGGCATGTGATTGACAGTCCAAGAACCGTGTATCAGGCTTTCTTGGACTGCCAGCCCCCAAATCATGACACAGAGACTTATTATTAACTATGAATGCTCAGCCTTAGCTTTAGGCTTGTTTCTAGCTAGCTTTTTTTTTTTCCCTTATAACTTAAATTAACCCATTTCTATTAATCTATGTGCTGCCCTGAGGCTCATTTACCTCAAGTATATACTTCCACCGTGTCTGGCTGGCTGGTCTCCCTCTTCTCCCTGCCCACCAGCCCTGCCTATCCCTCCTCTGCCTAGCTATTGGCCATTCAACTTTTTATTAGACCAATCAGGTGCCTTAGGCAGGCAGGGTGAAACAGCAATGTGTCTTTAACATAGTTAAACAAATGCAGCACATCTTTGCCTAGTTAAACAAATATTCTCTTCCACAACAGAACTGGGCCTGGAAAAATGGGGACCTAAGAAGCATTTAACAACTCTCTTCCATTGTTTGATACTCCTTCGTGTAGGCTGGAGTTGTAGATCATGTAGGCTGGAGTTGTAGAGTACTTGCCTAGCATGCACAAAACCTTGGGTTCCATCCCTCGAGGTACTTAAGATAAGCATGGTGGTACAAACCTGCAATCCCAGCACTTAGGGTGCGGAGGCAGGAGGATCAGTCTTCCTTGGCCACACAGCAAGTTTGAAGCTAGCTTAGGACACGAGCCCATTTCTAGAAACAAAGTTCCGTGCCCCCCCCTCCAAAAAAAAAGAGGTTGATGAGAGAGACTTTCGGAGTTTAAGGAAAGAGTTTTAGCAGCCACAGTTATTGAAGATAGGAGTTGCTTTGGGGGCTGGTGTGTTTCCCGTTGTACAAGGAGGATCCACTTAGCCCTTTGTGGAAGATACTGGGATTTAGGCTTTGGGTGGATAGCTGGCCGAAACTTTGATAGGCTTTTCACATTTGAATCTGCTATGGTTCTCAAGTATAGTGGTAAATAGATTCAGCCTCGTAGTCTTTCTGTTCAGGGTGGTTAGTAGTGGTGTCTTGTCAAAAGTTGAGAAGGCTGAGGGCTCAGTCTGAACCAGGCAGCTGGAGCCCCTTGATCTGGGTCTCAGCCATGTCTGCCTTGAGCAAGGCCTGGGCTGCAGGTGCCCAGGTTCTGCCGTCTCCTTTATGGTGGTGATCGGCTGGTGCTGACCGTAGACCCAGGGACCCAGGTCAAACAGAAGTAGGGTGACTGGTCATCCCAGTTTGTCTAGGATCAAAGGAGTTCCTAAGACACGGCTTTTCCATTTTAAAACAAGACAGTCCCGGGAAAGCTAGGAGGGATTGGTCACCCCGAGGAAGAGGGGTGCCTGTCAGGGTTGCACACCGGGCTTCCATGCCTGTTCCCGATATACCACGAGCTTCCCTTCCTCCTCAGTGCATGCGCCTCTGCCCCCAACAGACGCTCAGCAGACATTTGGACAAAATAAATGAGTTGGTTGCAGTTCCTGGGAAATGGTTGCAATATCCTTGCAATTAATTAATTTGTTTAATTAATTAAAATGACTTCACTAATTATATGTACAGGAGACTGCACATTTCATTAGGCTGAGCAGATGGTTCTACTAATGATTACTGAAGCCTGAGACTGCAGGAGGGGTGGGTCTGCGTGTGGCTTGATACTGTGCGTTCACTCATATTCCATCCGTCTTACAGACAGTCGAGACTCCCATCTCATCGTGTCCAAACGAAGCGAGTTTGAGCTCTCTTCTGGTAGTGCCAGGAGTTACAGTCACTCGCCTTTTCTGACTGCTGATTGCTTCCTTCAGGGTTGCCCCGTGAGGGCTGTGGGAACCAAGACTTTGGATGGTAAGCCAGAGCAGGCATGAAGCAGGCCCTTCACATGGTTCTGCCAGTTTGCCGGCCCTGGAGTAGTGGTCGTATGCCACATCTCCAGGAAAAGAACAGGGCCTGTCTCTGAAAGGAATGAGCATCCCCGACATGCGTCGTCTAAGACTCTGCCCCGTGTCCACTCTCTGCAGTCCCAAGGACCAGAGTCTCCTAGGGAGGCCCCCACACGCTCATCTTCATAAAGAGGACAGGCCCATCCCATAATCAAAACTCTGAACAGATACAGGCGTACACAACACAGCACCTGGGCTTAGGGACATGCTTCACTTTCCCAGAGTGTTTCTGGAATGTTCTTTTCAGATGGGAATAGTGATTATTGATAACAGAGTGGGACTGAGCATGCTCACTGGACCAGAACTTCCTCTTGCTGTTTCTCATCCTTAAACTACAGGCAGGTGTAAACGTATAGGTGAGGAAATGGAGGCTTAGAGAACAAACCAGCTTGGGGTCCTGCCAAGCAGTCTTAAGTCCAGAGGTTTCAGCCTAGAAAGGACCCCTTTTTGTGATCCCATTCCTTGCTCTGCTGATGAGTGACCCGAGATGAGGAAGCCCTTGGGGTGCCTGACGGTGGCGTAAAGGGGTCACTCCACAGGGCTTGAGCAGGAATGGAGTGTTGTGTCTCAGTCACAAACAACTGTGAGCTGGTTTTGAAATGGGGAAGCCCTGAAGATGTGAGTCATCCCGTAGCCGGTCCAGGTCAGAAAGGGCCGTTTGGCTGTGATTGGTGGCTGCCGTGCAGTTTGGAGTTTGGAGTTCGTTGCTTTGGTTTGGGGGATGGTACCAACCTTGGCCCTGGTGCGTCATGGTAGGATGTGATCACATCTGGACTCTGTCCTTGCCTTTAAACACTGAAACATGAAGGATGTCATGGTAGTTACCTTTCTCCTTGTGATAAAACACCCCAGAGCAACCTGAGGATAGAAGGGTTAACCTTGGCTCACGGCTCCAGGGGACAGTCCTTGGTGGCAGGGGTGTGAGGTGGCCGGTCACACTTGTCCACAGTCAGGCAGCAGAGAGCAGCGGGGACTCGGTGCGCACTTTCTCCTTTTCGTCCGTCCCAGCCTAGGCCTTCCCCATAGAACAGTGCTGCCCACAGGGAGGGTGGCTCTTCCCAGTCTAGAAGCTCCCTCACACCCAAAGGTGTGGCTCGTAGGTGACTCTAACTCCTGTGACGTTGACAATCATCTTAACCACCACCACAGAGCCAAGACATGTTGCCAGTTTGGGGAAGTAGTTGATTTGAACCAATGTCAACAGGGTCAAACTTAGACATACTCAAGATAAAATATACTTCTAAGAATTGATCTTATTTTCACTTTTTTAAGATGAGTAGACAGGCTCTCACTCTGTAGCCCTGGCTGGCCTGGAACTCACTATGTAGACCAGGTTGACCTTGATCTCAGACCCTCCTGCATCTGCCAAAGGAGGGCTGTGGTTAAAGGCGTGGGCCCGGCAAAATTCACCTCTCTTACTCCTGTATCTGATTAGATTCTGGAGGTTTCTGGGCCGGCCAGGTAGTGTCCAGATGACATGAAATTGCGTTGGAAAGAGCAATGGACTAATTCGTAAGCTGTGTTTTGCTCCCCCTCCCCGTCTGTTCTTAGGAGTAGCCGCTCATTCCAGGCCTTCTGTCTTTGTTGATGTGGCAGCCTGGAGGAGTCTGGCTGAGCCCTCATACCTGCTATGAAACTCAAGATTTGTTGAATATAAATACACTTGAGGAATATCCTTATGTGATTTTTATTAGCTCATAACTGTCTTCTGGAAGTAAAGACACACAATAATGGAAGTCCTTTGCTGTTTTGGGAAGACTTTGTACTACCTGAAAGTGTTCAGGGTTCCAAAGTCCCTAAGAGTTGAGAATCGGGCCCTTGGCATTTCAGTTGGATGTGGTGGTGCCAGCCTATAATCCTAGCTCTTAGAATGTGGAGGTGTGACATCAGGAGTTCCAGTTCACCTTCAGATACAGAGTATTCGAGCCAGTCTGGGCTGTGTGAGACCCTGTCCATAACTAACAGAAAAAAGTGACTCTTCTGAGTGGGGCAGGGGTGAGGGTGGGCCGGGTTGTCTGAGCCTGCTGCTTGTGAGTTGGAAGTGGAAGATACGGATAGGAAAAAAGTGTAGCCGTTAGTGGGAGAACTAGATGGAGGGCTGGGGGGGGGGGGTGGCTCAGCAGGGAAGGGTCTGCTGCACAGGGACCTCAGTTTGGATCCCCGGCACCCACGTAAAAGCTGGCTGTGGCCGCTTGTGCCTGGTGGGCACAGACTCAGGCACATCGCAGGAACTTGCTGGCCAGCCAGCCTAGCCAAAACTCCAAGCTTCATTCAGGTTCAGTGAGGGACCCTGTCTCAAGGGGATAAGGTGGGGAGCCGCAGAGGGGGACACCCAACCTTCTTCTCTGGCCACACACAGAGAGAACAGTACCTATAGGCATGTGGTTTAGAGAGACTAAGAGGGAAAGACCCCTGGCCCTGCCTTTAGAAAGAAAGGAAAATCTAGATGGAACAGCGAATGGATGAGGAGATAAAGCCGATGGGGGCGGAGCTGTGGAGGAAAGGCACTGGCCTGCTTTGCCCGTAAGTAACAGACTTGGAACGAACAGAGATTCGTGAGTTCCAGGCCAGCCAGGGCTACACACTGAGCCCTTGTTCTGAGAAGTGTGTGCCTTTTCTCATCAAGCAAGCTGTCTGGTGGAGGCGGTGGTTTTCTGGTGTCAGTCTGCACTTCCACAGTGACATGAAGGACAGACGGGAGTGTTTTCAATCTTCGCTTTACCCTTCTTCCTGTCTTGGCTTTTTGTCTGTTGGCTTCTTGTCTCCCCAGTTCCAGGACCAATAATGTGGTCACCCCTAGATGCCAGAGAAGCTGGGGAAGGGAGTTTTAAAGGTTTGTCCAGCAGCAGTGGGGGAGGAGGGCAGGAGGGGTTAAGAATGGCTGGAAGGGCTGGGAGATGGCTCGGCAGGGAAGGCCGGTGCTGTGCCGTCATGAAGTCCAGGGTTGACGCCCCCAGAATGCACATAAATGTCCAGTGAGCATGGTGACCCACCTGTAACCCCAGTACTCAGAAAGCAGGGACAGGGAATCCCAGAGCAAGCTGGCTAACTAGGTTAGCCCAGCCAAAGAGCTCGGGGTTTGTCTAGGAGACCCTACCTCAGTCAATAAGATGGAGGGTGATTGAGCAAGACATCTGACTTTGGCCTTGACACTTGGGCCTCCATGCATGACCACACACACACACACACACACACACACACACACACACACACACACACAGGCTGGTAAGTGTGGGCTGTGTGGGAGTCCCACATTAGAACGTAGGTGCTACGGTGTGAATCAACCTCTTTAACTCTGTTTGCAATGTTGTGGTTGATTATGCTCAGGTCTGTGGAGGAGACGGCAGACTGGTAAATACCAACTTCCCCCTAGGATTAGTGCCTCAGGGAGGAGGGGCCAGCCTTGTCTAGCTCCTGGCTCATAATTCTCAGAAGCAGGGCCTCTTTCTAACTTCTCTGTAAAATCCCTTTTAACAAACAAATGCATGTAATCACATATACTTTCTCAGCTTCTGATTCTAACAGTTCTTTTGGGGTTTGTTTTGTTTAGTGGTAGTTTTGGCGGCCAGGTGGAGAGGGAGGGGTCGAGACAAGGTCTCATGTCGTCTTGACTAGATTCACAATTGGTATGTACCTAAGGATGACCTTGAACTCGTGACCCCCATGCTGCCCGTTCCCAAGGGCTGAGATTGCTGGCGTGTGCCACCCCGCCCAGCCCGTCCTTAGGACCCAGTCACATTTCCTTGCCTTGCTTCACAGAATCCCACACTCGCTCAGAACGCCATTGCTTGCCCAGCTCCTTTCTTTCCTGTCTCCATCTTGTCCCTGCTCTACGTGGTCACTCTCCAGTCTCCACAGCGCCCGGCAGAGGCCAGCTTTCTGATGCATGGCTAGTGCCGCTTTGTTTAGTTTCACATTTGTGGGTTCATGTGTGTGCAGATGCACATGTATGGGTGTGCCTGCCACATGTACACATACGTGTGCAGGCCAGAGGGCAATCTGAAGCGTTGTTCCTCAGAGACTACCCATCCTTCTTTTTAACGTGTATTTTTATTTGATGTGTGTGTGTGTGTGTGTGCGCGTGCGTGCGTGTGTGCTTGCATGTGTGCGTGCTTGCGTGTGCGTGTGTGTGTGCGCGTTTGTGTGTGTGTGTGCGCGCGCGCGCGCGCGTGTGTATGCGTGCCCTGAGGTTTATGTCTGGAACCATTCTGTATCATTCTTCCACCATATCCATTGAGGTAGGGTCTCCCAATCAAACCCAGAGCTCCCTGCTGTGTGTAGCTGGTTTGCTCTGGGGATCCCCTGTCTCTGCCTTCAAGCTGAAGTTATAGACAGGCCACCATACCCACCGGTGTGTATTCAGGTCCTGAGATCTGGAATGCCACTCCTTACACATGCAGGACAAGTGCTTTAACCACTGGGCCATCTTCCCCAACTCAGTGTTTGGATTTTAAGAGAGCTCAATGACATCAGAATTTCTGCTTGACAAGAATCATGACACGGGAGTCCATTTTCAAAGTTTCTGGGTACTGGGCCTTTGGCGCCTCCACATCTCCCGTGCCATCCTTTCCAGTCACATCCTTAGAGTGTCTACTTGTCAGTACTGCTCTAGGTTCTGCTCAGAGGTGCTATCTCCTCAAAGCCACCCCCCCTTCCCATTGTCAGCTCACAAACAGGCCATTTGGGTGGCTCTCTCCTCCATCGGACTAGGCAGGCCTTAACAATGGAGTCCATGCCCATTCAACTAAAAGTGAGCACTCCACACACAGGCCTGATTATTTTTAGATCCGAAGACCAACAACAGGACCTAGATGCTACAGCTAGTTTTCCAACTGTCCCCAAAGAATAGGAACAGAATTACAGCGTGAACAGACCTCTCCAAGAACAGAAAAGGCCCAAGTGGAAGGCGCCACTTTAAATGTGGAGAAATGTTGAGGACATTCCAGGTCTTCTCCAGCTACACATAGCTGGTCCAACCCCGCTCTGCCTGTGGCTGCTCTCTGACCAGCTGCTTCCCTGCTAGACTTTGGGCAACAGCTGTGCGGAAATCATGGCGATCAGTGTCTGCCTGGGCTTCTCGGGGCTCACTTGTGCTCCACGGCCACCCAGGGAAACGCATCAGAAGTCAGAGCTTCTCTGGTAGCCTCCTGCGTCCTGACTTGTCCCCTCCCTCCCTAGGGGCTCGCTTGCCCTGCAGTATTCATTTTTCCATTGCTGTGATGAAATATACAGGGCGGGGCACTTTATAAAGAGAAGGTTTGTGTTTGTTTGTTTTGGGCTTATGTCTACAGAGTCCAGGTGGCATGGCCCAGGCTCTGGTACGGGCTCCCTACCCTCAGCATATCATGATGGATGGCATCTTGGAAGTAATACATGGGGCAAGGGGGGATCACATCAGACAGGAAGACAGAGAGAGGGGTCGGTGCACATCCTTAATGACCTAACAGTCTCCCATGAACCTCTACCATGTAAAAAACCACCATGCCTCCCACATCTTCCACCATGAGTCCTTGGGGGACAAACCATATCCAAGTCTCCAAACCCTCCCCCCATGTCTGTATTTATGTGTAAGTGCGTGTGTGTGAGGTATAGGTGTACCTGTGTGTGAGGTATATGTGTACCTGTGTGTGAGGTATAGGTGTATGTGTGTGAGGTAGAGTTGTACATGTGTGTGAGGTAGAGGTGTACGTGTGTGTGAGGTATAGGTGTACATGTGTGTGAGGTATAGGTGTACATGTGTGTGAGGTATAGGTGTATGTGTGTGAGGTAGAGTTGTACATGTGTGTGAGGTAGAGGTGTACCTGTGTGTGAGGTATAGGTGTACATGTGTGTGAAGTATAGGTGTACATGTGTGTGAAGTATAAGTGTACATGTGTGTGAGGTATAGGTGTACCTGTGTGTGAGGTATAGGTGTACCTGTGTGTGAGGTATAGGTGTACATGTGTGTGAGGTATAGGTGTACCTGTGTGTGAGGTATAGTTGTACATGTGTGTGAGGTATAGGTGTACGTGTGTGAGGTATAGGTGTACGTGTGTGAGGTATAGGTGTACATGTGTGCCCATGCCTGTAGAAGCCAGAGGTGTGATGTCTTCCTCCATCACTCCCCACCTTATTTTTTGAGATTTAATCTCTCACCAGACCTGGAGCTCACTAAATCAGCTGGATTGACTGCCTAGCAATCTCCAGGGACCCTCCTGAGTCTGGGGTTACTGATGGGCACTGCCATACCTAGCTTCTGCCTGGGTGCTAGGGATGAAACTCAGGTCTCCATGCCTTAGCAGCGGCAAGCGTGATATTGACTGAACCATCCCCAGCCCTGTATCTCTCTGACTCTTGCTAAGACTGGCATTCCATTGATTAGGTCACAGTGACCTTGTCATCCACCATAGCCCTGATGCCTTGCACATACCTGGACACAGCAGGCACTTAATAAATAAGAGCTGAGTGAACCCTGAGCATCGATGTGTTCATGGTAAGATGGAAATTTGTTCCCAAGACTGCTGGTTCCCCATTCCAGGGCACTGCCAACTTGCCCTGAGCCGCGGAAGCCACGTGTCTTCCTTTGGGATCTCTGAGCCAAGTATTGGAAGCAGGCAGTTGGATAGGACACATCTCTACATGCAGAGCTGAGGGTGGGGAAGGAGGAACAGAGTTCCCTCCCTTGGGAGAAAAAAATCGTCCTCAGAGATGGTTGCTTGCTGTGCCCTAGTATATCTCCAGTCGGTGGAGTAAGGCAGCCTGCAGAGGACATACTTCCTGGCCAAGGTATATAAAGCACACAGATACACACATTGGTGTCTGTGTGTGTTGCTCATATGTGTAGAGTTGTGTTTGGTGTTCCTGTTGTTTTCTGCCCACAGCTGATGCTTACCTGAACCAGTCAAAGAGAGGGGGAAGAAATCTCTGCCTTGTCCTTGAAATTTTCCATTGCTTTGTGACCAGGAGGTGGTCCCATGTGACCGTTGGGACTTGGCAAGCCTTTGGCTGGGCATCTTAGTATCCGTTGATGGGTGTCTGTGGGGCAATTTCCTCTTGATGTTACGTAACCACCAGAGGGGCCCGTGTGGCCCTTGGAGGCTCCTGTGTTTTCTTCCCATGGAGTCTTAAGTCCAAATTGATACCAACTTTGGATTTGTGGTTAGTTTCCAATTCCTTTTGCCAGTTAGGGTGAGTGGGTGTTGCCTTTTGGTGGTGGGAACCCTGCGTCCTTGTTCCAAGCCTGAAGGATGGTTTTTCTCTAACCAAGAAGAAACTTTTCCCAGGACGTAGTAAGGATGCCGCCGCCACTGATGCTGCTTCTGCCGTCTGTGTTAGACAGGACACGCATGGGGGGGGGGGGGGGACAGGGAGTCAGCCGGGAGGGAACAGCACAGCTCCGGGAAGCAGGCGGACACGGGGTTCACTGGTGTGTGGTCGCATGGATTGACAGCAGTCCTGAACTCCCAGAAACACGCTGCCCCGTTGGTGTCAAATCCCAGAAAATTAAAAGCAAGATGTGCCAAATCAAGCTTTGGAAAACCGAGATACGTTTTCATTTACTGGTGGTTTTTTTTTTTTTTAAGAATTTTATTGATTTTTAATTATGTGTATATGTGTGTGCCAGTGTGAGCTGCCTGAGGTAGGTGCTGGGAGCTGAACTTGGGTCCTCTTCCAAGAGCTGTGTGTGTTTTTTTACTGCTGAGCCGTCTCTCTGGCTCCTTAACCTGAATCTTAATGATCAGGGCACAGTGCTCTGAAATTCTTAGAAAGAGCTGCAGAAGCCAACAGGAGTCGTTCCTAGGCAGTCCCTGGGAGAGGTCTTTGGTTATGCGAGTAAGTGAGGGGTATGGTGATGGAGACAGACTGCCTAGGCAAAGAGCGAGGATGTCCTTGCCTGTAGAGGGAACCTCCTCTTCATCAGGGAGGTGATACAGTTGTCTTCCCTCAAGATCATGATAGATGCTCCTGCTCCCCTCCCCCATCCAGAGAGGCCCCCCATCCCGAGAGCCGTCCCCCTATCCAGAGAGCCCCCCCATCCCGAGAGCCCTCCCATCCAGAGAGCCCCCCATTTCACTGTTACCTACAGTTCAGGAGATAAGGCAGCCTCGCTTGCTTCCTCCCCATAAGAGCTTTTGCCTTCCAAGTCTGTCTTCTAATGGCAGACTGCCGTCTGAGCCATTCTCTCTGAAGAGACCAAAGGAACAGGTGATGTTTCCCTGGGTCTGGTCCCACAGACTGTACCTCACCCCAGTCCCTCAGGGACAGTCTCTCCTCTGTGTAAGGATTGTCTTAGCCCGAATTCTGTTACAACTAGATACTAGGGGTAGGGGTACCTTATAAAGAATAACGGTTTATTCTACTTGTTCAGGGGGAGGGAGGGGGGATTGCACCAGGTTGTAACGTCCTTGATGAAATGGAGCAAGTGAGACAGAGTCAGCACACTTTGATCCCAGAGCTACTTCGTTGATGAGCTAATCTGTGCATGAGAGCAGCCGGTTTCTGATGGCCCAGCCTCCTCCCAGAGGTCCCACCCCTGCCCCTTACCACACGGTGAGGATGTTTGGAGGGATGGTCTTTACTTCTGGAAATGGACTTGTCTGAATTAGTTGCTTTTTTTCATTGTTGTGACCAAACACCTGAGAAGCTGTAAGGGAGGGAGGGCTCTTCCCTGGCTTACAGGCTTTCTAATGCTTGACAAAGCACCATGGCCAGCATTAACTTGGGGAGGAGAGGGTTGATTTTTATCTTAGGGATCTTACAATTTTAGTCCATCATCCAAGGAAGTCATGGCAGGAGTTGATGCAGAGGCCATAGGGGAACACTGCTTGATGGCTTGCTCCTTGTGGCTTACTCAGCCTGCCTTTTTTTTTCTTCCTCCCTCCTTCCCTCTCTCCCTCCCTCCCTCCCTCCCTTCCTTTCCTTCCACCCTGCCCCAAGATAGGGTTTTTCTGTGTAGCCTTGGCTCTCCTGGAACTCACTCTGTAGACCAGGCTGGCCTTGAACTCACAGAGACCTGCCTGCCTCTGCCTCCCGAGTGCTGGGATTAAAGGTGCCCCTTTTTTTAACAGCTGCAGAACCACAGCCCAGGGATGGCACCATCCACAGTGAGCTGGGCCCTCCCACATCCATCATCAATCAAGAAAATGCTTCACAGGCCAATCTTACAGAAGCATTTTCTGAGTTGAAGTTACCTCTTCAAATGGCTCTAACTTGTGTCAAATTGACATAAGACCATCCCGCACACAGGCTGAGAAGACACAGGCTGACATGGTCCTGGTGCTGCCCCAGTTTCCTTCCTTGTCTACTTCTATTCCATCAGAGACGCCCCTCCCCCAAATTCAGTGCAGCTCTTCTGTTCTGGAAGTGTCCTCCTGGACCCACCCAAAGATGTGCCTCGACAATGCTCCGAGCGTTTCTTGTCTAATCAAACTGGCGTCAGAATCAACTATCTCATTCTCTTTCCCAACTTTTGTTGGGGCTCAGAGGAAGTGTCAGAGGCTAAATTCTGGGGACCTGGTGTGGACTGCTTAACTCCTCTTTATAAATGCAAGGCTGATGTGCATTCCGTCAGCAACCAACGTGCCTACCCCCTCCTCCCATCAGTCCCTGGAGTGGTGGTTTGTTGTAGTGTTGGGAGCTGAACCTAGGCCCTCCTGTGTGCCAGGTGAGGGCTCCACCATTGAGCCATGTTCTAGCCCTCTTGCGTGTTGTGCTGAACTCTGTTTTTTGTGTTACATGAGCATTATGCGGGATGGATTTCTACTCTTGGGTGTGTACACATTGACATTTGATGGATGTTAATCAATGGACCAGGGTCCTTCCGGTTATCACTAGCTTCTTGCCTCCATTGCAGTAGGATGGAAAACTCATTTCCATTTGATAGGCTATTTCAATCTACATCTTATCGATTTCTCCTGAGGTTGGCTATTTCCTGTGTGTTGGCACCAGCTGTATTTTGTGTTTTGTGAATAGCCCATAACTAATTTTTCACCATGCATATTTATCATTGCCTTAGTGATTTTTTTTAACCTTCTTTATGTATTAAAGACATGAACATGCACCTAGAAAATAAATTTCATTTTATGGGCATTTAATTTTACTTGGGCCTTGCTGTTCGTTTACACACAGGATTGATAGGTTTTTAACAGTTGAACTTAGCCATTTGGTGCCTCTGTGCTTACTCCCAGGTGCACCTGAACTTCTGACTTGCACCTGAACAGCTGCCTGCAGATGTGCCTGGGGCTGAGCTCCAGGTTGTGGTCCTCAGTTCCTTTGGAAGACAGTCGACCCATCTTCCCGGGGCTGCTTAGCCACAGCTGGAGGCTGGGTCTTGGAGAGACAGTCCCTACCTGCATCTCCACAGTTTGACCTGGGTACCACTAGACAGACCGTATGACCCGCTGTACACTGGGATGACGGAGAGGAAGAGGCTAAGGTCATGGGGGTGTGGACATGAGGCAGGTGATGATGCCCGTCCCAGTAAGCCCCTCCTAACACTAACTCGGGGCCTCCTCAGGAAGCGTCCAGGACCATAGGAACCAGGGCAGTTGTCAAGAGGAGAGGCCAACCTGCCCTCGCCACATCTGTGCACTCTGAGCCCAAGAGGGAGCAAAGATGGACGAGTGGGACCATGCTTCTATAGACCACGTGACTTGGTTCAGCTCTGACTTTCTGTGGTCACAGCCCCATGACTTACGTGGGTCAGTGTTATTCTATCAACTGCCCCATCCCCCCCCACACACACTTAACAGAGTGACTTCCCAGTCCCCCCCCCCCACACACACACACTTAACAGAGTGACTCCCCAGTGAGCACTGCTTGGGGGAGGGTGGATGCTGGCAAACTGCTCTCATTGTCACTTGCTGAGTGGAGGCTGGGGGACTTCCAGGATCGGGGCCACTTGGTGCCTTGTTCTCTCAGCCAGTTCCCCATGGCTTAGAAGGTGTACGCAGTTTTTAAGATGTGTTGACAGCCCTGGGGAGGCAGCTTAGTGGTAGGCAGCTGGCTTGGCGTGTGTGAGCCCTAATTTCTGTCTCCGGCCCTCAGAGTGACGATGATATATAAGCAGTGCCACAGGAGTCTGGAGTGTGCCTGTGTTTGTGTGCTGTGTGGGGTGAATATGTGTGTGCCTGCATGTGAAAACCAGGAGACAATATCACATGTCCTTCCTCAGGGTTTACCATCTCTTTCTTAAGGCGACGTCTCTCACTGACTCGGAACTCACTTAGTGGAGTGTGGTGCCTGCTTCTGACTCCCTGGCATTGGGATTACAGGCAAGTGCCACCTGCCTGGAACTCACTATGTAGACCAGGCTAGCCTTGAACTCAGAGATCCACCAGCCTCTGCATTCTGAATGCTGGGATTAGAGGCGTGGGCCACCCACTATGCTGGGTCTTATTCTCGTGGGTTGGTCAGAGCTCAGGTTGTGGGGTGATTGAGACTGGCTGAGCGGTCTCCCCAGCCTACCACAGGGATTCTATTGTTACTTTTCAGCAAGGCGGGCCCTCTGACCAAACCCTGTGAACAGCCCTTAAAAACAGCCTAGGACAAACCTGCTGTACAGATGGATAGCCCGCATTTGCTCGTAAAAATAGGAGTGACAATTGGACATAAAAACCAGACTGGTAGCCGGGCGGTGGTGGCGCACGCCTTTAATCCCAGCACTCGGGAGGCAGAGCCCGGCAGATCTCTGTGAGTTTGACGCCAGCCTGGTCTACAGAGCGAGCTCCAGGACAGGCACCAAAACTACACAGAGAAACCCTGTCTCGAAAAACCAAAAAAACAAAACAAACAAACAAAAACAACCCAGACTGGTAACCACAAAGGTGTGTTCCCTTCTGACCTGCGAGCACACTACATGCCCGTCCGTCTGTAAGCTGTTGGGTCTGTGATGCCTCCACCTGCTCTTCCCTTCCCCAGCCCTTTGGGCTGCGTCTCTTTTCTTCACTTGGGTCTTCTCCATTGCACCCCCAGAAAGGCCTTCCCCATTGGCCATGGTGGCTCATGTTCTCCTACCCCATGAGCTTCACAGGAGTGTTACAACTTCAGGAATAACAATAGCAACTCTAGCTAATATTGCAGGCCAGGCTCAGGCCAGGCAGTGCTGTGAAGCTTGGCATGTGTGGATGCATTCGGTCCTGGTATTAACTCCTTGAGAGGAATATTGTTTTGGTGTCTTTAGATAATATTTTAAATTTTAAATAGTAATGTTTTGTTTGCTCTCTTTAAATAATATTTCTATTTTATGTGTGTGAGTGTTTCGCTTGCATGTAAGTCTGTGCCCCACGTGAATGCCTGGTGCTCTCAGAGATGAGAAGAGGGTACCAGATTCCCTGGAACTGGAGTTCTGAATGTTTGTGAGCTGCCACGTCTGGAAATGACCCAAGTCCTCTGCAAGAGCACCAAGTGCTCTTAACTGCCAAGCCACCTCTCCAGCCTGGAGACGAACTCTGCTGATGCTCAGAGTGAAACCGGGGCCCGAGTGAGGTTAATATGCTTGCTCATTCTGTCCATGCCGTAAGCTTGATTGAGTGTTCACGGATGAGGCTTCATTATAGGATGTGGGGTACAGAAATGAGTGAATGATGGTTCCTTGCATTTAGTCACGAGAAGACCATCTCTAAGACCAGGGTGGACCAGTCACTCTCTCCTGAGATCTTGGATTTGTTGCTTACACAGGTATCTGAGTGTTACTTTTCTCATCAGTGAAAGGTAATAAAAGCATCTGCTCCTTCACTTAAATCACTCATGACATGCACAGGGCTCCCAGATGTGGGGTACTACTGAGCACCCTCCCTCTGGGAACAGGTGATCGCAATTATATTCCCTCTTCTTACCTGGAGGAAGGAAAGAGAATTAGCCACCACTTTCGATCCCAGTTGACTAAGTCTCTCAGAATCTGTCCCCTCCCTTACTTAACCAGGCATCTCATAGCATCAGGGGACTCTAAAATGTATCAGAGATTTTTGCTAGAATAATTTTTCCCACTGTGTGTGTACACACACGCTGTGTTGGAGCCAGAGTCTTGCTGTGTAGCCCAGGCTGGCCTCAGTCTTGAGATAGTCCAGAGTTCTGGAACTACAGACATATGCCACCACGCCCATCTTCTGGCTAGAATCTCTAAGTGGTTTTGTTTTCCCCATGCATTCAAGAGATGCTGTGCTGTTATACCCAGCCAATGGAATTGCAGTATTCAAGACAGGAGCCGCTTCTGGTGGGAAGTACCAGTGACTGTGGTCTTCACAAAAGTGTCGTTCCCACCTGCTCTGTGCTTCCCCAGCCCCAGGCCCTGCCCCACTGCTGCCTCCTGAGACCACCTTCCCCATCTGCTAGTCGACTTTGCTCGGCCAGCGGACAATCTGGAAACCCCTGGTCTATAATGCCTTCACCCCTCGGTGGAGCCTGTGTGATTTGGCTTCCAGCCTGGCTGTTTAATCCAGCAGCTGTTATCTGGGAGCCAATGCACAGTTCTGTTTTGCTTTCTGTCATTTTTTCCCCCAAGAGTATTCGCTACACACACGCCAGTGTGTGGCATGAGACAGTCCCCACGGAAGCAGGATCGCCTCACGTCCTCTTCCTGAGATGGGTTTCCAGTCCTCTCAAATCTTACCTAAGAGGAAGTGTTCGCCTCTGGTTCGGACCCGCCCCACCCGCACCCCCTTTTCTGTCGCTCATAGTTTATTTCCTGGGTCTCATTTGTTGCTTGGTCTGTTAGAACCAAACATGCCCTCCCAGGTTGGGGGATCTTGCCGAGCGATAGGGCAGCTCTGCTGCAGGATCCCACTTTCCAAGACAGACGCCTCAAAGCTGCTCGCTCGGGGAAGCATCCAGCCTGCCGGTCCCACTGAGTCTGTGGTTTTGCTCAGTCTGTCTGCCTGGCTCCCACCCTGCCGCAGGCCGGTGTACTGTTATTTTTGAAATTTTCATCGCATGTATTCACTGCACATGGTTCTGTGTGACAAGCATGTTTTCATCCAAGTCTGAATTGTATTCTGTGCATAATCTCCCCCATCCCCTCTATCCTCTCCTCTCTCCCCACACCCCTGGGTCCCTTTGTTCCTCTGGACAGTTGCTTCTACTTTCATGCCGTGCATCTGTACGTGATTTTTATGTCTCAGTTATCTAGGAACCACATAGGATCGAAAATACAGGATGTTTGTCTTTCTGACACTGAATTTGCTTTCTGTGATTGTCTCCAGTTGTGTTCCTGCAAATGACACAACTTTATTATGTTATATGACTGAATAAAACCATTGTTCATACACCACACACACACACACACCTTTTTGAGATTTCTGTGTGTCTGTGTCAGGGTATGTGCATGTGAGTGCAGTTGCTCACAGAGGCCAGAAGAGGGCACCGGCTCCCCTGGAGCTGGAGTCACTGCTGTTGTGAGGTTCCTGATGTCCTGAACTGAGCTCAGGTTGCCTGCAGGAGCAGTGCCCAGCTCCTAACCGCTGAGCCATCTCTCCAGCCCCATACACATTTTCTTTATTCATTCCTCTGTTGGTGGGCACCTGCTTAGTTCCTATAACTTAGCTACTATGAATAGTTCTGCACTGAACATTGATAGAAGCACTCACTTTTGGGTAATATCTATGGGTCTGATCTTGGGCTATGATATAATGAGTGAGTCACCATCCTTGAATGCAGAGGACTGATGCACTAGTAGCAGGACACATGAGTTCAGTGAAATGTCCCAAATCTGCTAACTGGGACCTCTTTGTCCCACCACAGTGGAGGGCAGGTTGTGGCCAGGAGAGACTTCACACAGGAGAGGACCTGGCAGCTACCTGGCAGCCGAGTCTTAAAGATGAATTAGGGGCTGCCCACGTCCCATCCATTCGCCTTCTTCCCCTCAGACACCAGGCTCCTGCCTCAACCTCCCCGTCTCTCTGAGTTGCCAGCCCACCCTACGCCATCAGTCCCCTGCGGCCCCAGACATGTCACTTGGTCAGAACACCTTGACAACATCCTGTCCCAAAGGACCCTCCACTGCGCCCTCTCATGCTGGCAACGACACCCTTTCCAACTCCCACCAGGTCTCACAGGCTGCCTTCGCCCGCCTGATTCTGCTGTCTTCTGGGGCCAGCATGACTGGCCTCCTCGAGGTTTTCCTCTTGGGCTTGGGGGCATTCGATTGCACATTGACGTTTGATTGGCATTGGATTGCACCCTGCTGGGGGTCTGCCTCTCCTCCCCCTTGTCAAAAGGATTCTCATCTTGCTCCATCTCCTCAGGAGACAGTGCTGGCCTGTGGCAGTCACCATCTATATTAACTGATCAAGGTTGGGGAGCAGGCATTGGGGTGGGGTGTAGCTGGAGTTTTCTCACCAGGTCCCACCAAGCCCCAGCAGTCCCTTAGCCCACTTATAAAATAAACATACAGACGCTTATATTATTTAAACTGCTTGGCCATTAGCTCAGGCCTATCATTGTCTAGCTCTTACTCTTATATTCAGCCCATTACTATTAATCTATACTTTGCCACGTGGCTTATTGGTACCTTACATCTTCCTTGTCCTGATGGCGGCTGCAGTCTCCCCCTCTGTCTTCCTCTTCCCTCAATTCTCCTCTCTGTTAGTCCCGCCTATACTTCCTGTCTGGCTACTGGCCAGTCAGTGTTTTATTTACTAACCAATCAGAGCAACACATTTGCCATACAGAACACCCCACAGCAGTGGGGCACACATGTAATCTCATCACAAGGGGCAGGGCACACATGTAATCCTGTCACACAGCTGGTGGAGGCAGGAGGGTGAGAAGCCCAAGGCTAGCTTCACCTGTATGACTAGTTCAGGGCCTGCCTGTGCTACATGGACAGGGCCAGCCTGTGCTACACGGACTCCATGCTGAAGGGCGGAGAGAACATGGTGACTAGTGACTGGTACCTCCTTTAGAAGCCTTCAGTACTGGTGCTGCCTTACGCCCTGGGGCAAATCTGTGTTGGTCAGTCTGTGTTCAGATGGACCACAGACTCCACAGGGTCCTGGAGCGTGGGAAGCGCTGGTGCATCCTCATTTACAGTTCACTGCCTGGTGGAGCCCGAGGGCTGAGGGCTGGGGGGTGAGGGCTGAGGGGTGAGGGCTGAGGCCTGAGGGCTGAGGGGTGAGGCCTGAGGGCTGAGGGGTGAAGCTGAGGGGTGAGGGCTGAGGGCTGAGGGCTGAGGCCTGAGGGGTGAGGGCTGAGGCACCTCAGTGCAGCTGGGTCTGGCCAGTAGGAGGTGC
Organism: Peromyscus aztecus; assembly: GCA_902168405.1. Lineage (NCBI taxonomy): Eukaryota > Metazoa > Chordata > Mammalia > Rodentia > Cricetidae > Peromyscus > Peromyscus aztecus. The sequence continues at coordinate 13,951 of CABHPQ010000870.1, read as the reverse complement.
AAGTAGCAGCTAGAGGAACAGGAAGAAGGAAGAGCTGGAGTGTGGACTCTGCTTTACAGCCCCTGGCAGTGAATGGCTGCCCCACAGCTCCGTCCCTGCCTCTGGATGCTCCCCTGGCCTCCAGGCCTGGGGTTCAAGGGCTTCCCGCGCCCACGTCTGTGGGGCCACACTGTGTGCTGCTCATTGCTGGCCCGTCCGTTTACACATCCTTCGGGTGCTTTCTGCAGTTTACTGCTTCATTTTTGGGGAACACCGTGTCTTTGGGGTGTGGGGGTCAGGAGTTCATAAACATTCCTTTTCTCTGCGGTTCACCCCCCTCGGGGCCGTCACTTCTGACTCCCAGCCGTCCCTGTCACTCACCTCCACGTTTGCAGTCATACACGTTCATTTCCTCGTACTTTAGGAATTATCGGCGGCTTTCTGTCTTGATAGATGACAGCGCCGCTCACTCACATCCCCTCTGCCGCCCTCCCTCACAGCCCCACGTCAGCGCATCCTTATTTGTAGCGCCTCCATCATTTCCTTTCTGAGGAAGAGTCTTGCTGTTGCTCTTCTTTCTCCAGCATCTCTTGAGTCCATGTTTGGTAAGAGATGACAGTGCCAGCCCCATACCTCAGCTGCTTCCCACACTCCACGTGTGTGTGTGTGTGTGTGTGTGTGTGTGTGTGTGTGTGCATGTGTGTGTGTATGTGCATTTGTGTGTATGTATATGTGTGTTTCTGTGTGTATGTATGTATGGTATGTGTATATGTATATGTGCATGTGTGTATGTATGTGTATGTGTGTATATATGTGTATGTATGCATATGTAATGTATGCACGTGTGTGTGTATTTATGTGTTTGCGACAGTGTCTTGCCATGTAGCCCTGGCTGCCTGGAATTTGCCATGTAGACCATGCTGGTCTCAAAGTCACAGAGATTTGCTTCTCTGCTGAGATTACAGGTGTGCGCCACAACTCCAGGCTTGTCCACTGCTCTGTTAAGGTTTGTGACTAACACTGAAGGGAAGAAAATTGTCAGACTGTCATTCTGTTGCTCTTGACACCACCATGATCACAGCAACTTAGGGGAGGGAAGGGTTTATTTAGCTTGTCCTCAGGGCACAGGTCATTGAGGGAGGGACTTGCAGGCTGGTCTGTTAGCTGTGGCCCAAACACCCAGCTTCACAGCCACAGACGCCCAGAGGAACCAGAGGCTTCCTACAGCAGAGCTGCTGGCTGGCTGGCAGGCGCACTCAGCTAGCTTTCTTACTTTGTCCAAAGCCGCCTGCATACGTCCCCCAGCGTGGCCCACTACATCAGCTAACAGTCTACCATAGACATGGCCGCAGGCCCATCTGATCGGGACAGTCCTTCTCTGGAGATTCTCAGGTGACTTCTAGGCTGTGTCAAGTTGATAGTTAAAGCCAACGAGGACAGAGGAGAGGTAATAGCCAAATTATAGCAACATGCCAGGCGTGGTGACTCTCACCTGAAGTCCCAGGCAGGAGGATCACCGTGAGTTTGAGACCAACATGGATACATAGTGAGTTCCAGGCTACAGAGTGAGAAAACAATGACAAAAACCCTACATAATCAGGTGTGGTAGCACATCCCTGTGATCTTGGCACTCAGGAGGAAGAAGCAGGAAGATCAGAAGTTCAAGACTACCCTGGGCTACACAGTAGGTTTGAGCCAGCCTGGGCTATGTGAAACCTTGTCTTTAATCCCAGCACTTGGGAAGCAGAGGTTATCTGTTCTCTGAGTTAAGGCCATAGCATTGAAAGTCGTGGGGACAAAGGAAATCTCCTCCCCAAGGGACAGGATTGTGAATGGCTTTGCTTCTTTTTATTTTGAATTCATTTTCTAAATTTTTTTTGCAACAAGCAGCTTTTATAGGTGGGAAAGAGTAGCTTATCTTTTAAACTATTGAAGAGGGAGTTGGCTCTGATGAGAGGGTAAAGCAAGGCCCTGCCTCCTTCTGTGCACGCAAGCATGGTCCCGAGAACGACCTCAGAAATCCCACTGGAACAAAGTCTCTACAAGGCAGCTGCTCTTTCCCACTGCCCTGACTAACTTTATGTCAGCTTGACACAAGCTGAAGTCATCCGAGGGGAGGGGGCCTCAACTGAGAAAATGCCTCCAGAAGATGGGGCTGTAGGCAGGCCCGTGGGGCATTTTTAAATGAGTCGTTGATTGGGGAGGGCCAAGCCTGTTGTGAGTGGTACCACCCTGCATCGATGGCCCTGGGTTTTATAAGAAAGCAAACTGAGGCCCAGAGTGTTGGCACACGACTTTAATCCCAGCACTTAGGAGGCAGAGGCAGGTGGGTCTCTATGAGTTCAACGCCAGCCTGCTCTACAGAGAGAGTTCCAGGACAGCCATGACACAGACACAGACAGACAGACAGACAGACAGACAGACACACACACACACACACACACACGCGCGCGCGCGCGCGCGCGAGGACAAGCCAGTAGGCAGCACTCCCCCGTGGCCGCTGCCTCAACTCACACTGTTTTATTTCCTGCCCTGACTTCTCAGTGGACTGTGATTCAGGATGTGTTAGTCAGATAAATGTTTTTTGACTGTGGTAATTCATCAAGGTGGCAGTGACCCTGACCAAGACACTGACCCTCCCTCAAATTAGCAAAGCTGTGTGAACAGCGGCCTTGCAAGGACACTAGCCTGTACCCACTCGGGAGATCTTTTCACTCACCTTAGATCCAGTTCCCAGCTCGAGGTGGGACCAACCTCTCCAGGTTAATAACAGAGATCTAAAGTGACTCCAGTTCCAGGATCCCATGCCCTCTCCTGACCACCGATGGCACTGGGCATACGTGTGGTACACATACATGCATGTAGGTAAAACATTCATACATATAAAATAAGGTAAGTAAATCAGTCAGGAGAGGGCTTGCCTAGCCTGCAGGAAGACATAGGTTCCCTAGTACCACTCACTCTGGAGGTGGAGGCAGGAGGATCAGAAGTTCAAGGCCAACCTTGGCTACTCAGCATGATGAAGCCAGCCTGGGCTACAGTAGACACTGCCTCAACCAAATAAACAGGTAATAAGCTAAGGATGAGTGACGTGCTAGGTCAATTCCATGTCAGTCTTTTATCACCCAGCTCCTCCCCTAGACCTGTGGACTTAGCTGGCTTGTAGCACTGCTGGGGTAACTGACCTGTAGACCCTCCCCACCCGCCTCCCCCCCATCCTCCTCCCCCTCCCCCTCCCCACCCTCCAGCCACTGCAGTGGATCAGAAGACGCCCCCTCCTGTAGTGATCACCGTAAAGCTGAGTTTTATTATTTAGGCTTCTCTTGGTCCTCGTTTGCACACTCCAGGCTCTCTGTCTCTCTCTTAAATAGGGTTTCTCTGTGTAGCCCTGACTGTTCTGGAACTCGCTCTGTAGACCAGGCTGGCCTCAAACTCACAGAGATCCACCTGCCTCTGCTTCCCCAGTGCTAGTATAAAAGGCATGCGACACCACCCTCCCTCTGGCTTTTAAGAGCTGTTTGTGATCTTTGTGTTTTTTTTTTTAGATTTATTTTGTGTATATGAGGTTTTTGCCTGCATGTGTGTCTGTGTACCACATGCATGCTCGGTGCCTGAGGAAGCGGAGAGCCTCCATGTGGGTGCTGGGAATTGATCCTGGGTCCTTTGCAAGAACAGCAAGAGCTCTTAACCACTGAGCCAACTTTCTAATCCCATTAGGTTCTTATTCCTCATTTGCATACTCCAGGCTCTTGGTTCCTCGTTTGCATACTCCAGGTGCTGGGATTTGTGGTACTCTACCCTTGACACCCACCTAAGTCCCTGTTCAGCCTGGGCTGTTTTTCTCTGATGGTTTCATTCTGGGTGTGTTTGTTTTTGTTAATCGTGTGTGTGTGTGTGTGTGTGTGTGTGTGTGTGTGTGTGTGTGTGTG
>CABHPQ010000870.1:0-10033 GCA_902168405.1 Peromyscus aztecus | reverse complement strand
GTGTGTGTGTGTGTGTGTGTGTGTGTGTGTGTGTGTGTGTGTGTGTGTAAGCAAGATGACACCCTTACTCTGTCTTTCCTCGAGAGCTGTCGACCGTGTTTTTAAGATAAGGTCTCTCGTTGGCCTGGACTTGCCAAGTAGGCCGGGCTGGCTGAGCAGTAAAGCCCCAGAGACCTGCCTGTCTTTGTCTCTCGTTTCTGGTGGTACAAGCACTGGCAGCTTACTTATTTAACCCTTCTTTCCTTCCTTCCTTCCTTCCTTCCTTCCTTCCTTCCTTCCTTCCTTCCTTCCTTCCTTCCTTCCTTTTTTTTTCTCGAATGGCTTCTGGGCTTCCAACTCAAGGCAAGCAGCTCACTGACTGAGCAGTTTCCTCAGCCCTGATGGCATCATTCTTGAGGCCTGAGCTTTCTGTACACTGGTCTCAACCATCGACAGACCTGTGGTGTTGCCCACCCAGCCCTCTGCCATCTTTACTGGCATCGGTCTGCCTGCAAACGGCCCCCTTGACCACGCTGTGCTGACCTCCCCAGTGTCTACGCCAGCGCCTTCCTTTAGCTTCAGGTCCGGTTAGAGAGACCGCATCGCGGCTTCCTGGCTCTGCTCTTGCTTCTGTGTCCCGAGAGCCTAGGACCTTCCCCTTCATCTCTACCCTCACTATCCCCACCTTCAAGACCGAGCGTTGGGGTTTCTCAGCCTCGGTTCTGTTGACATCCTGGACCTGATAATTCTGTAGGGAAGGACTGACTTGTTCAATATAGTGTGTTTGATACCATCCCTGGCTACCCAATGCCAGTCAGAGTTCCAGGGCTGGAGAAATGGCCGAGTGCTTAAGAACCATGATTGGTGCTCTTCCAGAGGACCCAAATTTGGTTTCCAGCATCATATTGTGTCTCCCAACTGCCCGTGACTCCAGCTCCTAGAGATCTGACCCTTTCTGGACTCTTCAGCCACCACACTCATGTGCAAACACACATGCTTACATATGGGCACATAAATAAAAATAAAATATGTATTTAAAAAAAAGTCTCCAGACATGGCCAGATGTCTTCCAGAGGTTAAAATTATTCCGAGTGAAGAATTAATACCTTGTAAGATGGAGTCCCTTATGCCACTGTTTCCCTGCCCCGGCCCACTCTCCATGCTCAGGGCCATCCCTGCTCAGGGCCCGCGGCATCAGCTGTGCCCGCTGCTCTGAACGTCCGCTCCTCAGAGCTCCCCATGCTGCTCAGTTTGATCATGGCTGAACCAGCCTCCCTATCACCCAGACATCCTGCTTGTTTTAGTTTTATACGTTTTATTTTCCATACAGTGTGTGTGTGTGTGTGTGTGTGTGTGTGTGTGTGTGTACACTGGCATGTGGATGTGTGTAGTGGAAGTCAGAGAATACTTCCAGGAAGTGGTTCTCCTCTTCCACTGTGTGGGTCCAGGGATCACACTCAGGTTCCCAAGCTTGGCAGCAGGTGCCTTTCCCCACTGAGCTTCTCATCGCCCTCTGACCCCCATCCCTGTTTTTAAAACAATCCTCCAAGTGTCTGGTTCACTTCCCGCTCCTTCCCCTTGCTCTCTCTGGTCCAGCCACCATCCTTCTCGCTGAAGTCACAGCAGGCATGTGGCCCTGCTCCCCCTATGTCTCTGTGGGCCCTGTGACCCGAATTAGACCAAGCATGAATCAAAATAATCTGTGATAAGCACTCTGTCTTTTCCGAACACTTACATATTTTGGCTTTGACATCATTCCCTAAAAGACGCAGCCAACGTAAGCGGCCATTTGCAGAGTGTTTGCATCTTACTGGTCATCCTAAGTCCTCTGGAGATGATTTAAAGTAGATACAGAATTGTGTGCAGGTTACATGCAAACACATCTGGTACCCAAGTGGGATCCTGAAACCAGTCTCCCATGATACCCTAGGAAGAAAACATATTTTTAAATTATTTCATTTTTATCTGTTAAAATGGAATTTCCAGGGCTGGCAAGACAGCTCAGCAGGTAAAGGTGCTTGCCACCAAACCAGAGTGCCCCCATCTGCCCACAGCTGGAAAAAGTCTGGCTCTCCCTGGTTGTCCTCTGACTTCCAGACATTACCTGTGGCACACGTGCCCAGACACACCAGAGAACACACACGTGCTCCAGCACACACCCACACACAATAAATAAATACAATTTAAATTTTTTATTTGGGAGGGTTGGGTTTGCTTTGCTTTGGGACAGAGTCTGTTGTGTAGCCCTGACTGCCCTGGGACTTTCTATGTAAAACAATCTGGCCTTGAACTCACAGAGATCCGCCTGCCTCTGCCTCTCAAGTGCTAGGACTAAGTTTTTAAACCGTGAGATTTTACTTGAGTTGTCCTTTTGGTAACTTAATGACACAGTAGTTCTGCATGAAGAACTCTGTAGGTGACAGAGTGACATCACAATGTCAAGTAGTTGGACACACCAATAGGAAAGAACAACATGCTTCCAATGATGTTTGCAAAGATGATCACAAGGCAGTTCCCGGCATCCCGTTTGCTCAGAGTTCCTTTGACCGTCCATAGCTGCAGTTCTGACTTTAATTGTAATTTGTATTTGCCATTTGTAATTTGGTTGACATTTTAATTTCCTATTATGTACACGTGCTTTCTAAAAGTAGTTTTTAGTTCATATTTAATTAGTATAAGAGGCCAGGCCCACCACTATGGCGGTGCCCCAGGAAGGGCTGTGTTTAGTGAGTGTTGAATCAAAGCTTTGTGTTCCCCACCCCAGGAGCTTCCCATTTCTCCCTCCTCACTCCAGACTCACCCCTTCCCTTTGCCTCTTGTCTTCCTTACCTCAGCTCCCCATCACCACCCCGTGGCCCATGCAGACCGCGAAAGCAGAGCCCAGGAAGCCCTGAGCATTCCCAGGCTCCTCAGGGGCCACAGCAGATGGCTTCTGCCTGGTTCCCACCACATAGTCACAGAGGCAGAGGTCTCACCCAGTGCTCAGGGGAGGCTTGTGAGGCTTCCAGAAGTTCTGTTCCAGGGCAGGTAGCCCAGGAGAGGACACACCTGAGCCCGTGTGCCCCAGCAGGGTAGCCAGGGACAGGAGACAGGGAGAAGGAGGGGAGCGCAGAGTAGACCCTCCGTGTGTGTGTGTGTGTGTGTGTGTGTGTGTGTGTGTGTGTGTGTGTACACCAAGAGGAGTGGGGGGGGCAAGAGAGAGGGGAGGGGAAGAAGCAGAAAGGGAAGAGTGGAGGAGGGGCAGGATGTAAGGAGGGGGAGTAAGGGGGGAAGAGTGAAGAGAAAGGACAAGAGAGGGGGTAAGAGAGAGAGGAGCTAGAAGAAGAGAGAATGCAAGGAGACAGAGCGAGCACGCGCGCGCGCACACACACACACACACACACACACACACACACACACACACACACACGAGAGAGCAGCGTGCTCAGGAGTGAGCTGCTGCCTGTCACTTGGAGACACCTGATGGGAACATTCTTCCCTCCCCTGCTTCCTGCTCTGCCTCTTTGTTCTTTGTGTCGTGAAGCTTGTGAACGTGTGAACAGAGGAGCCTCATCCTGCAGTTATTTTTACAAGGTCCCTTCTCTGCCCCGATGACTCAGAGTGGAGATCTGCTCTGGAGGATGTACCTTGAGAAGCACCAGCGAGGTGCTGAGCCCTGGGGGATCTGGAGGGCAGGAGTCGGGGGACCAGCCCCTGACCTGCTCTTTTTTGTTTTAGAGCTGTGTCCACTGGAGGGAGGTGAGGCAGACACTTCCCCACTTCCTGTCCTGTCTGCCAGCACTTCCCCTCAGCATCTTTCTCCTTTAGCAAAGCCTGCCATGCCTGCTTGCCAGTCAGGAGAGAAGCAGACATGGCCCCAGGGTCAGCACGACAAGCCGTGGGTAGACAGGAGAGGCCTGCAGCCCCAAAGGTCTGGTGGCCCTGGTTGAAAGGCAAGAAAACTTTTTGGACGGGCATTTAGTCAAGAGTATTAACGGTGCCCACGCCTGTCCCCGTTAGCCATGCTTCTTCCACACACCATAACTGGCACCAAGACTGAAGTGTGTTGAAGAGCTACATTAGGGCAAGACATGCCCCAGCCGTGGGGGAAGATGTGGTACCTGGGTGTGTAGAAGATGGAAAACCATGTGCTCACGGGCTTTGGTGGGTTCCATGTTCCAGAAGGTTCAGATTCCCAGACTTTCCAGACCTGGACCAGAAGTCATCATCACACTCAGCGTGACTGACCTCTGATCCATCATGTCCACTCTGAGAGTGGGGCGTTGGGGTTTTTCCTGTGTGTGGGGGGGGTGAGGGTGGTGGAGTGGAGATGGTGTACGTGTGTGTTCATGCACACATGTCTGGAAACCAGAGGTCAGCCCTCGTTTTTCAGTCACGGTCTCTCACTGGCCTGGGGCTTGGGGCTTGCCCGGGCTGGACTGATTGGTCAGCCAGTCCTGGCAGCCAACTGATTGCTCCTTCCTCCTGCAGTGTGCCCCTCTCCCAGCTGAGGATCTAAACCCAGGTTCCCACGCCTGTGTGGCAGGCACTTCACCCACGGAGCAGTCTCCCCTGGCCTTGGCGGTTCCATCTTTCCGGGGAGGATGCTGAGGCTCGGGTAGTGCTGGTGAGTGAAGGCATTTGCCTCCAAGCCTGGCAACCTCGGATGGAGCCCACAAAGTCCTCTGATCGCCACATGTGTCATATGCAAACAGCCGCGCACATACACACAAAGCAAGGTTGATGTCATTTTAAAAAGGTTTTTAAGACTTGGATTCTTCCCTGAATCTGCTGTGTCCCCAGATCCCAGAAACTGGTGGTAAAGACTCTCCCTCACTGTTCCTGAACAGTCTCCAGCTAACCCTTCAGGCACAGCGGTCGCCCGCCATTTTGGGAGAACCAGCCTTCTCCCACCACCCAGCCATCTGTGGGAGAAGGATAATGGGGTGTCCCACAATATGGCTCTTTCAGGCAGCCTTGGGGAGAGTGGCAGTTGGACTGAAAAGTTCGCTCAGCAGTCAAGAGCTGCTTGTTTGGTGTTGGTTGGTTGGTTTGGTTGGTTGGTTGGTTGGTTTGGTTGTTGTTGTTGTTTTCAAGTCAGGGTTTCTCTGTGTAGCCCCAGCTGTCCTGGAACTCACTCTGTAAGCCAGGCTGGCCTTGAACTCAGAAATCTACCTGCCTCTGCCTCCCAGGTGCTGGGGTCAGAGGTGTACACTCCCATGCCCAGCTTCACAAACTGCCCTTGCAGAGGACCTGAGTTCAGTTCCCAGTACCAACATGGCAGTTCGTGGGGGATCTGATACCCTTTTCTGGCCTCTATGGACAACTGCACACATGTAACACTTGCTCACGCAAACAAGCACACATACAAAAATAGTAAAACACAAGTCTTTTAAAAAATAAGTGCCTGTTTGCTTAGATGGTAACTTCAGGGTTCTGAATGTGAAGGAAGGGTGCACTTTGGATCCTGCCTCCTGTTTCCGGGTTTGGTGACGTTTTCTTGTTTCATCCGGGGCAGGTGTCTGAGACTCGGCCCTGCTGACATTTTAGGTGAGGTAATTTGCTGTTGTGGGGTTGGTCTGAGCATTTCCAGTGCTCCACATCACTCCTGGCCCTAACCATAGATGTTAGCAGACACCCCATCTGTGACATCGGGAAGATCTCCAGGTTGCCACTGCAGGTGTCCCGGACTATGGACACCCTTCCCACCACGAGGTATCCAGCACAAGACTGATGGTGTCACGTTAGAGCTGCCTTCTGGAGTTCTGTCCATAGAACGGGGGTATTTCCCCGTGAGCTAGGGCAGCTGACCTCTCTGAACCTTAGTCTCCTCGCTTATAAAATCTGGGCCAGCAAGATGGCTCAGCAGGTGGGTTCTTGCCAACCTGCCTGGCAATCTGAGTTCAGCCCCTGGACTCACGTGGTAGAAGGAGAAAACCCAACTCCCACAAATTGTCTCTGACCTCCGCACTCATGCTGTGACATACAAAATAAATAAATATAATAAAATAAAGTGGAGCAGACTCGTGCCTTGCACTGTTATTCTAAAGTAGGCTCTGGAAACATCCGTTCTATGCAGCTCAGTTGGGTTGCCACAACTTCGTGTGGCTGTTGTGTGTCTTTAGTGGCTGAGGCAACTAAAGAACTGAGTTTTTCTTCGGTTTAGTGGGGTGTTTTTTTAAGATGTATTTTGGGTTTTTTCCCCTTAGAAATCAAAGAGTTCTTTTTTTAGGCTTCATGGACCAAGGCTATATCCTAGTTTTCCACATCTGAAAGGCATACTTTAAGATTCTCAGTTCTATACATTTTTATTTAACAAAGATACTATAGAAAATGAATCACTGTGCCTTCTCAAGGAAGAAAAAAAATCAGTTCTCTACAACAGCCTGTGTGTGTGCACATGCCTGCGTGGTGTGTGTGTGTGTGTGTGTGTTAAATGTCCATGATCACATGTAATGAGTCTTTTCATGTCCTGCCAGCCAGCTCCCAAATAATGACAGGGAGACTTCTTATTAATTATGAAAGCTCGGCCTACAGCTTAGGCTTGTTCCTAACTAGCTCTTATAACTTGAATTGACCATTTCTGTTAATCCACAACAGTCACAGAAAGGTCTGGCTTCTCTTCGTTACAGACTCCAACTGCCGACTGTGCGACTGTGGGCTTCTGTTCCCTGAAGGCGCTCAGTGGAAATTCTCCCCACCTTGGGTTCCTACTTCTACTGTTTAGACAGGTTCCACAGTCCAAACATGGCCATGGCACACTGTTCAAATGCTTCCTCCATGGCAACTGAGCATCAGCCATATGATTCCAATATCCTTACCTCTCACTGACTGGCAGACAGTTGGCCTTACTGCCTTCTGTTCCTCCTTCAGGTTGTAATCTTTGACATCCTCCTCTTCTCCACGACTGCAGACTCCAGCCTTGTTTTCTTTTTAATTATACATGTGTGTGTGTGCCTGTGTGGGTATGTGCATGTGAATACAGTTCCCTGGGGAGACCAGAAGGGGGCGTGAATCCCCTGAGACAGGAGCCCCTCCTGGTGGATGTGAGCTTCCAGCCCATGTTGGGAGCCTAAGTTGGGTCCAGTGCAAGAGCAGCACATACTCTCAACCACCAAGCCATCTCTCTAGCCCCCATTTTAGTGATTTTTAATTGAAATCGCTGTTGTGGTCCTTGGGAGAGCTGGTGGTTCTCTCACATTCCAGCTCACCCAGGAATTATGTGGGAACAGCAGAGTCAGAGCAGTCCAGGGGCGAGGACTGAGCTCCTGAAGCCTGGATCTCCTGTCCGAGGACACACTTTGAGTAAGACAGACAGAGTCCCTTCATGTGAACAGAGGAGCTTGTTCACCTCTAGGCTGAGTAGAACCTCACCTGAAGTGTCTCTAACTTCAGATTTTGGGATATCTGCCTGTATTAATGAGATTTCTAGGGGACCTGAGTGTATACCTAAATACTCAGTTGTTTCTTATGTATGTTACACATATGAGTTAAAGCTAACTTTATGTAATGTTTTAATACATTAATTTACTGGTATTATGCATGTATGTCTGTGTGCACACATGCCACCGTGCGCATGTGGAGGTCACAGGATAAGGGAGATTTTTCTTCCCCTTCTTTCTTGGATTCTGAGGATTGCTCTCAACTCATCAGGCTTGTGTGGCCAGCACCTGCTGAACCATCTCACTGGCCCATAACGTGACATAGTTTTTAAAGATTATGTTCATGAAAGATGTGACAGTTCAGGAACTTTCTTCCATGCTTGCCTGTTTCTTTTGTTTTTTCAGACAGTGTCTTGCTCTAGCCCAGGCTGGCCTTGAACTCATAGAGAGCCTCCTGCCTCGGCTTTCCAAATGCTCAGATTACAGGTGAGAGTGTAGAATTTTCTCCCTGTGCTGATTCAGGTTTTGGAACGTTTCAGATCAGGGATGTGGAACTGATACACCCTGGAAATGACATTTCTGCCCCCTGGAAGAGTCCGTTAAAGCGCACAAGTGGTACTGATACACCCCAGGAATGACATTTCTGCCCCCGAAGAGTCCGTTAAAGCACACCAGTGTAGCTGGAGAGCTTTTCTCTCCGGGTCCCACAAGTCCCGCCAGTCCTGGAGCCCACTTATAAAATAAACACACAGACTCTTACATTATTTAATCTGCTTGGCCATTAGCTCAGGCCTATCATTGTCTAGCTCTTACTCTTATATTTAGCCCATTTCTATTAATCTATACTTTGCCACATGGCTCGGGCTTACCGGTACTTTACATCTTCCTTGTCCTGGCGGCAGCTCCAGGCAGTCTCTCCTATCCTTCCTCCTTCCTCAGTTCTCCTCTCTGTTAGTCCCGCCTATACTTCCTGTCTGGCTATTGGCCAATCAGTGTTTATTTACATATAGCGATATCCACAGCACACCAGTGGCAGGCAGTGGGAAATATGTCTGTGACATCAAATGTATTTATTGTTAACGTGGCCTCTCTAAGCCTGAGTCTCCTCATCTATGAAACAACAGAGGCTTTCTTTCCCTGCTCCACAATGCAGTTCTGAGTTAGAAAGCACCACAGCCAGTGCCTGGTCTACACTCAGCACTCAACAAATAAATGGCCCATACTTACTGACGCTTCAGAAGAAAAGGAATCGTGTACACAAATCTGCGCCACCTTCTAGGCTGTGGTTGAAGACCACTCATCCCACAGTTACTCAGCATGCTCTTTAAGAATCCAGTCCCCTATAAAAAGATTTTAAAAAATAAATTAATTAAAAAAAAAAGAATCCAGTCCCCAGACTCACCCAGAGCTAACCAGCCAGATGCTCATCGTGAGCCCCAAGCCTCGCGCATTTTTCCGAACTTCATGTAACATCAAATTAGTCATTGGTCCTATTAAAGAATACCAGCCAGGGGCTGAGGGCGTGGCTCAGTTGATAGAGTGTTTGCCTAGCATGCGTGAGGCCCGGGGTTCAGTCCCCAGCACCACATACACCAGGTTATGATGGAGCACACCTGCATTTCCAGCATTTGGGAAGCGGACACCAAAAGAATGATCGGAAGTTCAAGTTTGTCCTTGGCTACATAGTCAGTCAGGGGCCAGCCAGGGCTACATGAGACACTGTCTCCAAAAAGAAAATGCAAACTAGTGGCGTTTGGTGTGTTTGCACGCTGTGCACACTCACCCCAGTCCAAGGCACTGCCGTGAGTCCCAGGGGAAACGCCAGTTAAGCAGCCACTCTCCAGACGACACGGAGCTGCCCCCCACACACACACTCCCTGGTTTTGGGTGCTTCTTGTATTTGATTTATTTCCTTGATACGTTCGTTATACTCCAGGGTCACCATGTTTTAGCACTTATTGGAACTTAATTCATTTTATGAGCAAATAATATTCCATCCTGTGCAGCAGCCACATTTGCTCATTCCTCCGCTCGCTGGGCGTTTGGCCCAGTTCTGGCTCTCTGGTCCTTGTGACTGATGATGACTCAAGAAGACGTTTGCACTTCGGTTCTTTCTCATTCTGTGCCTGGGAGTAGAATTCTCCCACCTTCCTACACCGTGTGGTGAGGATCGTTGAATGGGAACAGATGCCCACTCTTGGCTTGTTTGAGAAGGCCAGACCAGGGCCCACCCGTGTGGGGCTCCCCCAGCCCAAGGCTCTGCAGCCAGTTTCTGCAAAGTGCCTCTAGAGACCTGGCTACCCAGGGCTGGCCTGGAGGGCCCGTCCCAGTGTGAACTAGTTTTTAACTTATCTGTTTTTGTTAAAAAGAAGAGAAAAGAAAAGGGGGAAAAAATGAATTTAGACATTCTGCTGTCCAGGATAGCTGGAGACATTTTAGTGGAAAGTTTGAGGATTTGTTTGTTTGTTTGTTTGTTTTCTGAGACGGTTATATCTCTACATAGCCCTGTCCCGGAACTCTCTCTGTAGACCAGGCTGTCCTCAAAACTCGGAGATCCTCCTGCCTCTGCCTCCCGAGTGCTGGGATGAACGGCGTGCGCCACCACACCTGGCTAAGGTGGGCTTTTGCCGCAGGTACTTCCACTTCCATTTGTTTCAGGAGCACACCAGGCCGCTCTTGCGGCTCTGAGGATG
>CABHPQ010000869.1:25041-55583 GCA_902168405.1 Peromyscus aztecus | reverse complement strand
ATAAGTACATAAAATTTCAAACTGTTAAGCGCTGTCTCACAGTAGAAGTTTGTAAACTTTAGTCTGGGCAGCTTCGATGACCTGGTCAAGTCCATTCCAGTAGGACACGCCTAGTGGCACTAGCGTCACCCATCTTTTGTCCAAAATCATTCTTTCCCACAGTTCCCTGAAAATTTTCAGAGTTCATTTAGGCTAGAATCAAGGTTTTTGATTGTGGAGCTTAACGATTTAAAACATTGCACGCTGTAGAGAGATTTGATTTCCTTTATGAAACGTTAGCACATAACTATACTTCTAAGTTTGGAAGACCGTTTATCTTTCGTGTTATTCCTTGATTGTAGGCTGAGGTGATAAGGGATGTTTCCCTGCCGTTAGTATTAGACTGCTAGTCCTGGTAGCTTCTATTTTGTTACACACAGATTGCCACTTTTCCCAGGTTTCTTTCCCTACTAAATAGCACCGAACAGATAATAAATACGCCGCAGTGCTAACTACCTGCTCTGTTACAGTGAAGCACTGAAGTGTCTCCTTTAGCTTTGTGGAATATAAAAATAGAGCATTGTTATATGACCTTAGGTCTGGTTATTGGTTTACATGTAAAGTATGCCAGAAGTTAAATGTAGGCTTTTATTTCAGTTTAATGAGTCTCAATAAACAAAAATTTCATTTGAACGAGGCTTTGAGAGATTTTTGTTTGTTTGTTTGTTTTTTTGGTTGTCGTTATTACTGTTGTTTGGGTTTCCTTAGAAGCTTTTAAAACAGTGTTACATGTGATATTGTGATATGAAGGGGGGAGGAGGAACATGGAAGCCGGCATGGATGGTTTCTGTTGGGGACAGGGGACAGGGAGACAGGGAGAAAGTTAACCCAGATTGTAAAAGACTATAAGAAACCTTGCTACATTGTAAGATAATTGAAACATAGTGTTAGTAGTAAGGATTTTGTTTTGTTTAAATAAGACTTTAGCTTCCAATTCTTTGGGTAAATACTGTTCTGTACCATTTATTGATGAATCTGAAAAAAAGGATCTTCAATATCCTGGAAATAGTATAAAATGGCCAATATTGTATTGTGTTTCACATTTCTTAGCAAAAGGGATTATCAGTCCTTACTTTGATATTGCCAAAGAAATTAAAAATGGATCCAAATTTTGGAATGGAGGATTAGTGAATGTCAGGGGAAAGACATGAGCAGAAATGTATTGTTTATGTACACTTTTTCCTTCTTTGTGATGAGGATGTTTAGAAAGCTGCATTCAGGGTTCATGAGGAGAACTGCACTTAAGATGATAGAAAAGCCTATACACATTATTTATTGTGAGACATTGGAAATGTTTGAACCTCAATTCTCTCAGCCTCACTTTCATTTATCTGCCCTGGGGGATAATGAAAGTACATAGAATTGTGAATGTTCTTGTCATGGTGCCTGGTAGCTGGTTGGCAGCAGATGTTAGAATGGTCAGTTATTAATTGATGGATATTGGATACTGAGGACATTTAGCAGGTTTTAAAACACAAATACCAATGGCTAATGGAGCCTAGAAAAGCAATTAAGTCAGTAGGACTAAAAAAGGCAGCAGCTTTAAATTTAGGGTCTGGATTCTAAAGTGCAAATCAAAAATAGATTTAAAATGTTTGCCTCTGAGTCCTAAGTTGAACATTTTAGTTCTGTGGCTGACCTGTTATACACATCTGTATTTCCTGTTTCCAGTTCTTGTCCTGTAACTGGAGGCTTCTTTATCTAACTGCATTTCTTAGCAAATCAACTGACCAGTCTTACCATAGGCTAACTTTGCCTGTCTGGATTGTGCATGAATAGCTTTAATGCACACACTGGGATATTAAGAAACACACTGGGTTATTAAGAATTTCTGACTTCCACTTACAATTTATTAATAGTTGTTGGAAATTTCTTTCTTGTTGTTGGTTGTTTTTGTTCTTTTCTCTTTGCCTTTTTGCTCTTTGATCTTTTGGGGGCCTGCCACCCACCTCCCAAGTAAATCACACACAGAGGCTTATTCTTAATTATAAATGCTGGGTCTTAGCTTGGCTTGTTTCTTCTTGCCAGCTTTTCTTAACTTAAAATTACCCCTTCTACCTTTTGCCTCTAGGCTTTTTTCTTTTCTTACTTCTGAATATCTTACTTTCACTCTTACTCCATGACTGGCTGTGTGTGTGGATGGCTGGCCCCTAGTGTCCTCCTCTCCTTGTTCTCTTGCTCTTTCTTCTCTTTCTCCCAGATTTCTCCTTCTATTAATTCTATCTGCCAGCCCCGCCTATCCTTTCTCCTGCCTCACTATTGGCTCTTTATTAGATCATGAGGTGTTTTAGACAGGCAAAGTAACACAGCTTCACAGAGTCAAACAGATGCAACATAAAGGAATGCAACACATCTTTGAGTCATTAAAACAAATGTTCCACAGTATAAACAAATGTAACACATCTTAAAATAATAATCTGCTACACTTTCTTCATTGGAAGACTGACCCAGATAAAAGCCTTTTGAGCTAACATCTGAATAAGGATAGTCATTGATGTTTGTCTTTTAGCAATAAAAATACAAAAGATAGATTTTTTTTTTAAAAAAACACTTTAATCATTTATGTGTCAAAATTATTTGAGGATGTCATAGTCTTAAATAACCACAAATAACATAAATGCAAAGTTTGGTTGATTTAATGTATGATAGTGTCTCATACTTCATTAGTTTTTAGTTTATGATGGTAAGTATCCCACAGATGTAAAAATCCTGGATTTTTCTAGGCAAATGAATATGTGTGCTTTGAATTTTAATAGTTATGCATTTGTTTTGGAGGTTTCCAAATAGTCAACCATCCCAATGAAGTTTTCCTTTTCAATAAATGTGAATAAAAAATGATTCCCTTTAAAGAAAAATGTTATATGGCAATATTGCTTGAGATAAATGTGTTTGGGTATAATAGATAGTATGTGAATATTCATACTTTCAAGTCACTGCAACTGCTTGTATAATAAATTATTTAAACATAAAACATGGACTTTTTTGTGTTTGTTTTGAAAATATCTTTGAAACGTCAAGATTTTATCCAGGAAACCCAAACAAAGAAGCAAGGCGACCTCTAGTGGCTATTGTGCATATTGGTATTGAAACTTAACCCTAAATGATTTATTCAGCAAACAAATGTTTTTGCTTAAAACTGTAATGGATGCAAATGATGACCTTTCCTGCTGTCCTTGAATTATCGAGAAGTGACAGAAACAGACATTAAATCATCAAAGATAGTTATGTACTGAACTCACAAGTCTACCACTGAGCTAAATCGAAAGCCCCACATACACATTTTATTTAATCACATGGCTGCTATTGATAAGTCAAAAATTGAGGAAAAACTACTTCTGTGTTTTTCAATTTGGGATTTGTTAGCAAAGATGCATTTACAGGACACAATGTGATAGTGGTATGTGCTATATGAGAAGAGTTTGTTTTTAAGAGAAATGAAAATACATGTTCAAGGAAAAATAAATAGCTGGGGCCACCAAGATGGCAGAGTAAGTAAAGGCATTGCCACTAAATCTGAAGACCAGTGTTTGATCTCGGAGTTGCCTTCTGATCTCCACATTTGTGCCATGGCATGCTCGTGCATATGAATGTGTGAGTGCTTGCACGCGAGCGCGTGTGTGTGTGCACACACACAGATGCATACACAAACACAAATAAAAATGTAATAAAACATCTTAAATGTTAATATCTATTTTTTAAATGTATGAGGTGTTTACCTCCATAAAAATGGAGAAAAGATGCATTTTATTTATTTATTTATTTATTTATTTATTTTTGGTTTTTCAAGACAGGGTTTCTTTTCATAGCCTTAGTTGTCCAGGAACTCACTTTATAGACCTGGCTGACCTCAAACTCAAAGAGATCCTCCTGCCTCTGCCTCCTGAGTTAAAGGTGTGACCCACCACTGCCTGGTGACAAGATAACTTTTTAAAGAAACTGTTGACAAGTATTTGCTTAGAACCAGTGGTTCTCAACCTTCCTAATGCTACAAAGACCCTTTAATACAGTTCCTTATGTTGTGGTGACCCCCAACCATACAATTATTTTCATTGCTACTTCATAACTGTAATTTTGCTACAGTTACAAATTGCAATGTAAATGTCTATGTTTTCCAGTGGTCTTAGGTTAACCCTGTGAAAGAGTCATTTGATCCCCAAATAGGTCACGGCCTACAGGTTGAGAACTGCTTGCTTACAAGATAGTAGAATCCTGGCTGAATTTTCTGTATTTAAATTATTAATATTCAGAACACCATTGTCACGATGATCATATAAACTAGGAAAGACGCAAGCATTGCACTGAGAGATTAGATTGCAAAATTAATCTTTGTATATTTTGTTCACCCTAAATTCCCTTAGAATAAAAAAGTATCTTCTAATTTGACCTTTGGTTCATTTTATTTTTTAATTTGTCTTTGATAAGCCCATTTAGAGTGTCTCTTTCCTCTTTACAGGACACTCTCCATCCTTGTGATATTTGATTCTTCAGACCAGGAAGATTAAGATGTGTCTGTAATTCTCATCTTGCGTATTTTTCAGCTCAAGGTCATTATATGTACCTAATACTGCTTCAAGTAAGAGAAATTCTAGTGTTTTACTTTCTTAGTCTGTAGACACAGTTACCAGCAAAAGCAGAATGATAGACCGATTTGAAAATGTTCCGGTGGATGCTTTGATCTTTGAGGTTTAATGGCACACTATCTTACAGTATTATTTAAACGTCTCACTGCTTGGTTTTCCTTCTTTAGTATTTGTAAACTCTGATAGGTCTTCTTGGTGCTCTTTTCTAGGGACACACAATTTGTATTCAATGAATAAATAAGACCCTTTTTATTGACTTAGGGAAATAAAGTATTTATTTAAGGAGTACAGATTTTCTGAAGCACAAATGAAGTTTAACTTCTTGTGCGTAACTCAGCCAACTGGATAGAATGCATGTTTCCCGTTCAGTTTGTTGCTACTCAAGAAAGTCAGACAAACCCCTAAGCTGATTACCAAAGTTAAAAAAAAAAATTTAACTCAAAAAATTTAAAGGTGTATGTAATTTAATAAATTTAAATTCTAAGAGTAGGAACAGTGCCGTGCAGACAACCAAGAACGGCCTGAGTTATGTTTTCTGTGTTATTTAGGATTTCCTGTGACTGAGCCTAACTAATTTTAGGACCTTCTGTTCTGTGTTTCTTTGCTAATATTTAATTGTTTGGTAGTTAACTGTATTAGTTATAGTTTATTAATCCTAATTGAACTTTATTTCTTTTTGCTTGGTGTACTTTAGCATATATTTTATTTCAGTATTAAGTTGTCAAACAATGTGTATTGTTACCATGGTAAAGGAGGGAGGTGTAAGTTGTGTAGTGCCCTGACACAGGCCAGTGTGTGTGAAACTATGGGATATGCAGAAGAAAGATCCTCTTCAGGTGTGCCCAGCCTGACTCTGTTACCTGTTTCAGTCTCTCTTGCAGATACCTCATTCTGGATATGCTGCTGTTTTTTGCTTTGGGATTGATTGTACATTTTGTGTTCTTCGCCTCGATCTTTGACATTTATTTTACATCTCCTTTGGTTCATGGAATGACTCCTCAGTTTACAGTGTTACCTCCTCCAGCAAAAAGATTAGTATTATTTGTTGCTGATGGCCTGAGAACAGATTCTCTTTATGAATTAGATGAAGATGGAAATTCTAGAGCACCTTTTATTAGGTAAGGATGTCAACAGGTTAGGGGTGTGTCTTAGAAATGGCAGATTGAGTTTAAAAAAAGATTGTATTATGAATTGATGAACATTAGCTTATAGTTGATAGTCTTTTAAACTTTTTAAAAAGAATTTTTTTTGAGACAAGGTCTCACTATATAGCCCTGACTGGCCTGGAACTTGCTATGTAGACCAGGCTAGCCTCAAACTCAGAGATCTGCCTGCTTCTGCCTCCCAAGCCCTAGGATTAAGGCCATGTACCTCCATGCCTGGCTTTTTTTGTTTTCAACTTTAAAAATACATGAATTTTTTTCTTACCCTCAACTGTGGATATATGTATTGTAGAATTTTTAGTTTTTTCCCCTGAACAATTTGAAAATAAGACAATGTGGCATTTCTTCACCAAACACTATACTGCATGTGTTAAGAACAAAGACTTCGTTTTGTCTAACCATATACCATCCTCTCATCAAACAAAATTTAACAATATAATATTCTGCATATCATTTCTTTTCTACATAACCAAACATCTCTGCTTTGTGGCTTGGAACACTAGGTGTAGTTTGTCTCTTGTTTCTCTGTGATAGGCGAATGTTTTCTTTGTTCTCATTACCTGGGCTCCTTCATGCTACTGTGTTGAATTGGTGGCAGTATAGGGTTGGGATCAATTCAAATGGGTTTTGAGATTCCTTTCCATCTTAAAATTAACTTTTTGGCTTAACTCCTTGTATAAAAATTTTTCTTAAAGCCTTATGAGAGTTTTAGTACTAGCATATGTTAACTGTTCATCCCAATTGTCTTTTAGGAATGTTATAATGCATGAAGGCAGCTGGGGAATATCTCACACACGTGTGCCAACAGAGTCTCGGCCTGGCCATGTAGCCCTAATAGCTGGGTTTTATGAGGATGTCAGTGCAGTTGCTAAAGGTTGTGTTCTGAAACAAATTTTATCAAATAAAATGCTTGCTATATAAATACTTTTCCTACTACTGAATCATGTCATTAGTTGAAAACTCAATGTGTTTTTAAAGATGTGTGTGTGTGTGTGTGTGTGTGTGTGTGTTTGCTGGTCTGTTTATGCACCACATGTGTGCAGGTGCCCGTGGAGGCCAGAAGAAGGTATTCAACTTCCTGGAACTAGAGTTACAGGCGGTTGTGAGCCACCCAATATTGGTGCCGGAAACCAAACCTAGGACATCTGGGTTTGTAAGAGCAGCAAGTGCTTTTAACTTCTGAGCCATCTCTCAAGCCCCAAGACTGTGCTTTGAGATTCCTGTGACCAGTCTTTGAGCATGTCTTACTCATATGAACACACCCTGGTATTGGTTCTGGAATTAAACTTTAGTCTGTCATCATCCTGTGCTACTGAACAAGTATGTATGTATGGAAATACGGCTTTGTTAGACATTACAAGCAACAATTTAAAAGTGATTATTTTAGTAAGAAATGAATTATTCACCATTTATTTTAAGATAGGCTATAATATGCCTAATAAAATCTGAGTTTTATGTGTTGTCTTCAATTACTATTTAAAGAATGCTTCTTTCAGACTTTATTTTGTTATTTTCTTATATTGTTTGCTTCTTTTCTCCATTACTCAAAGGATGGAAAGAAAATCCTGTAGAATTTGACTCTCTTTTTAATGAGAGCAAGTACACATGGAGCTGGGGGAGTCCAGATATCTTGCCTATGTTTGCCAAAGGTAAAAGTATTGATTATATTTCCTCAGGTAGCAAATAAGTCAGAAATAAATGTTTTTATTATTCTTGCAGTAGTGGGGATTGGCCTCAGGGCCTCTCACATACTAGGCTAGGCTGTAACGTAATTATATTCTATCCCTTGGTTATGTAAAAAAACAAAAACAAAAAAATCCTCATTTAGCCTTTCGTGGTGGTACATGCCTTTGATCCCAGTATTCTGGAAGCAGAGGCAAGTGGATCTCTCTGAGCTTGAGGCCAGCCTGTCCTACATAGTAAGTTCCAGGCCAGCCAGAGCTGTATGTTTTGTGTGCTCATGGTGCTCATGGTACTTGTCTGGAAGTCAGAGGCAGTCTGCATGAGTCAGTTCTCTCCTTCCACCATGTGGATCCCAGGGATGGGACTCAGGTTGTCAGGCTTAGCAAGTGCCTCTACCTGCTTTGCCGGGTTGCTGGCTTTTTTTTTTTTTAATTTTTATATGTTGTATTTATTCTTTTCTAGAGATTTTTATCATTTCTAAAAACAGATATATATCCTATAGTGGATTGGACTGTCAGTTCAATAGACAGGATTTCTCCTTTGTTGTATTTTAAATATTGTTGTATAACACTGTTAGTATTTTTGAATTCAATGAAATGATATATTCTATCATATAACAACCTTATAAACTTGAGCTCCAGTTTTCCTTTATATTAAATGTGTTGTAATAATGTAATACCTTATAAGTTTGTTTTTAAAATTCAGTGATTCATGTGCATCATTTAACAAAGTGTTTGTTCTCTTTATGGGGACAGTGCTGGTGTCTGGCTCTTTATACTTAAATAATTTGTTAAAGAAGCCAGTAGATAGTTACATAAGATTTTCAAATATTCAAACATTTATAATGACCAGTCTATTTATTGTGCCATAATTTTGCCATTTAATGTATATAATACTGAAATGGTATTTAATATATTGAAATGCCACATACAGTTCACTGCATTGGTATTTGGATTTGTTGAGTTTGTTTATGTGAACAAGTCCACAAATATTAGGTCATCTCTTGATTAGAAAATTCATTTATTTTATAAAGTCAGTTGGGTGAAGTTTTTGTCACTAAATGATCTTTACTGGGAGCAAAGTGATCACTAAAAGATCATTTAATGTAAAGATTTTATAACATCATATATATAGTATGGATATAAGTGGAACTACTGAAGAAAATTATGTGTCCAGAAAGCAAACTGTGTGTTCAGAATTGTATATATGCTGTTTATAAACTGGTATTACACTAGACAGGTCCCAATTGCTATTTATATATTTCTTTCTTTTGGAAACAGTGAAGGCTGATTAAGTTATGGTGGCTTACCAAATTAATCTTCCTACTTCTGGTCACAGTTGATTAAACAGGACTGATGCCTGAATCAGACACAAACCAATAGAAATGTTTCATTATGTTTGGTAGGTAAATAACCAACTCCTTCAGATGTCTGCATCTGGGATGTGGGAAGTAGAATGGCTGAGCAGAGTCACAGGGTCACTAGAGCTGAGCTGATGTTGTAGAATGCTGTGGCATCTTCATGATGTATAAGAGCTTATCCACTCCAGAAATTAATTATAGATTGATGGGGGAATGTCTTTCTGTATGATATAAATATATGTTGCTCTTATTGGTTAATACATAAAGCTGTTTGGCCTATGGCAAGGCAGCTTAGAGGCAGGCGGAAAATCCAAACAGGAAGAGAAAGGAGAGGCAGAGGAGACGCCAGCCTGCCATCTAGGGAGCAGCATGTAATGGCATACAGGTAAAGCCACGGAACATGTGGTGATTCATAGATTAATAGTTATGGGCTAATTTAAGATATAAGAGCTAGCTTGCAAGAAGCTTGCCATGGCCATAGTTTAAAAATAGTATAAGCCTGTGTGTTTACTTGTTTTGAGTGGCTGCAGACCGGATGGGACACAGGAAATCTTTCTGCTACAATAGATTCTTAATACAAATCTTATGAACTTATAAGATTAACATATTTGTCCACCTATTTATTTGTGTGTGTATATATATATGTTTTGACCTTCTTCCCTCAGTCCTTGCTTTTGAGACAGGGTCTGACTGGCTTCAAACTTGTGATTTTTTTTTTTTTCTCCTTTTCCCTAGTGCTGGGATTACAGGTGCACACTACAATTCTAGTCTATTTAGTTCCTTATGTTGAGACAAATGCACATAATTTTAAGACAAGTGAGATGTTTGAGTTTGTTTTAGGAAGGGTTATGGTAGCTATCTTCATCTATTTTATATTATAACCTCTTGAGAGCACACATTTCAATGGAAACAAACTTCAGAACTTATTTTTATTTTATTGCATATTAGGATTTTGATTTTGGCAAGTAAAATATGTTATTTTGAGGACAAAAAGAATATGTTGATGTATGTAACAATATTCATGGCACATAAAATAAATGTTATTCCTCCTATCTTTCCTGTCTCTATCATAAAGCAATTTGTAATTAATTCTGCCTACTTATAAAATTCTTTAAGTAGAGCTAGGCATGATGGGGCCATACCGGTATTCTTTGAACTCAGGAAGCTTAAGAGCAAGGTTAATTTGAGGCCATGAGTTCAAGATTAGTGTGGATAATATACAAAATTATCTCAAAACAACAACAAAAGTACTTTTGATTATTTCATGTTTTATGACAGCTTAAACTTTTTTTTTTAAAAATCTGTGTTTTTTTCAAATTTCCTTTTCAGGTGCTAGTGGTGACCATGTTTATACATATAGTTATGATGCTCAAAGAGAGGATTTTGGTGCCCAAGATGCCACAAAACTGGATACCTGGGTTTTTGATAAAGTTAAGGTGTGTGTTGTTTTGCGTTGTTTTGAAACAGGGTTTGGTTATGTAGCCCAGGCTGGCCTTAGTTTGGGGGCCTCCTTGCCTCAGTGTCCTAAGTCCTGTTTTACATTGAGTACCCCTGGGGAGGTATTTGCTATGCAGTGGTTTATAACTAAATCCGCACTTATGGAGAGTCCTGACAATTTACTTCTGAGTGAACTCATCTCAAATTTAGTTGCTGCCTGTCTGGACTTGAGCACCTGGTGTTGTAGCATGTGTTTTAAAGAAATTACATCGTTTAGCTGGGCGTTGGTGGCACACACCTTTAATCCCAGCACTCGGGAGGCAGAGGCAGGCGGATCTCTGTGAGTTCGAGGCCAGCCTGGGCTACCAAGTGAGCTCCAGGAAAGGCGCAAAGCTACACAGAGAAACCCTGTCTCGAAAAACCAAAAAAAAAAAAAAAAAATTACATCGTTTAATTACTAACAAAATTCAATTTGAGATAACCCTCTAAACCTTTGTGTCTTAAGCTAAAATGAGCCCTCCGTTAGGATCCACAAAGACTTTCTTTCCATTTCTCCTTTGATGAGTCACTGCAGGCAGCTCTCAATCTTCTGTTGACCTTGGTGCTTGTCTGGTATTAGTGGGCCATGTGAGATGTGGAGCATCTTGAAAATGCTGTTTCAGAGTAATAATTTTATAATAACAAAGAAATTAGATTTTAAAGAAAGATTAGGAGCTGGACAGATGGCTCAGCAGCTAAGAGCACCTACTGTTCTTATAGATCCCCCAGGTTTTATTCTTAGCACTGACACCGAATGGCTCACAACCACCAATAGTTTCAGTTCCAAGAATCTGACATCATCTTCTGGCCTCTTTAGGCACCTATGTGTACTTGTTACATTCATATACTCACATACACATAAAAAAAAAATCCCTACAAAAGAAAGAAAAATCAGGTAAGCCAAAACAGATTAGCCAGCTAGCCTTTATTGAAAGCCCATGAGCCTCCTTAAGTAACAGAACTTTAAAAATGCTTTCGAAGTGACTATTGTTGAGACACAGGTTGAACTCTACCTGATTAGTATTTCATAGCTAATCTTGTGTCTGTGTAAAAAGTTTTTGCTAGTCATGGAAAAATCTATAAATTTAGCTCAAGTTAAGGAGAATATAAATGGTAGCTTGACGGCAGTTTTATCCTTGAATAATTTCTCTTAATTATTCCATTTATACTTTTAAATACTTTATTTTTTCAACAATACTCATCTTGTTGAAAGTTAGCATCTTTTAAATCTATATACAGTTATGTAAACAATGATACATGTTAACATAATCTGTTTATTTAAAATAATTTTAAAGCGCTCACCTTGGGTACTTGCATACATGTTTATGAATGGGAGTCAGGGTAAAAAAAATGTCTGAAGGCTTATGAATCTAGCTTGTTATTGTGATGTTAATATAATAAGTTCTGAACTGTACTTTAAGCAGTATTTCTCCACCACAGGACACTTAAAGCAGGGCCTAGTCATGGAAGAGGAAGTAGTTAGGAGTTCTCACAACCTGAGTAAGAGGTCACAGTTTGACTGAATTGGCAGTGGACAGGATGATGAAAAATGATCCATTGCCAAGTATATAATAAATGCTCTTGACCTGTTTCCACAACTGCTGTTTAACATTTGCCTATAAACAAAATAGTTCTTCAATTTTTTTAATTACAGTAGATCTGTGGTAAGAATGGTATAAAATTAAGCTCCCTGTTCTATAATTATTTTTCCTAATTGTATCAGAATAGCTCAATGATCATTTGGACAGAAACATCTGAATTGATAACAAAGATTTCACGTTGGTAAATCTTGATGACAAAATGAAACTGTAAAATGAATTAATTTTATAGTTATTTATAAATTAACTACTTTTTGCCTCATTTGTTACATGTAGGACTTCTTTGATGCTGCGAGGAGCAACCAGTCTTTGTTCTCAAAAGTAAATGAAGAAAAAGTAGTTTTTTTCTTACATTTATTAGGAATAGATACAAATGGACATGCTCACCGACCATCCTCAAGGTAATTTTAATGATGTGTCCAATTTGATCTTGTTGGGGAATAACTATTCTGTTTGAAATTTAGGTGTAATATGAAATTTTCTTTGTAATCATGACACTAGAGCTAATACTCCATGTAACTGCTGTCCTGTATCTTGTTTTCAGCCATATGATGTATAATTTTATAGTGGTTAAAATCATCTATGCTTTGGCCATACTGCACATATATCTTGCACATACCATATTCTTCATTTATCAAGGCCGAGAAAAATGTCTGAATTACCCACATTTTGGGATTATTTTCAGTAGATCTCAAAAGCATAAGCAGTTTATGGTATGAGTTTTTATGACAGAAGATGTAATTCCTTTGGGTGTTTATTTAGTCAGCATTGTATCCAGCAAATGATTGCATAAAGGGTGCTTATTACTTCTTTAGTGTTATTCTCAGCTTCGTAGACCATAAGAAAGAAGAAATCATTTACATTTTTATTCTTTATTTTGAATTGGTTTTATATTAACTGTAATGTCTGCTGGTTTAATTACCAGCATTAATTTCTCATATTCCCCTAGTTTAACACAATGCACTGTTTTCATTCGTGGAATATATTCCTATTAAACTAGCTTTGTTCAACTATATGGGAAGTTTGCGTACAGTTTCTTCTCAAAACTGCAGTAGATTTAAGTCACAAACACTTTATAGCATGGGAATATGTTGTACTTTAAGTAATGACACTTTCTTATTAAGGTCACCAGAACAGTTTATAAGACACAAACTTGAAAGTCTCCATTATCCTGTTTAGGATTTAAAAAATGTTCATTAAAATATATTTACTAATCAATATTTTCCTTTTAAAATGTCTATGAAAACTATTTCAGGTTTTTTTTTTTTTTAATTCACTAAAGGAAAAAAATTAGTCTTACCAGGGGCTCTGATTTTAAAATAGTAAAGATTAAATCTGAAAGCATTTCTTCAGTTCTTTACTTTAAATGTAATGAGTCTGGGTTGAATAAATTTGATTTTTCTAAATTAATTTAACTTGTTTTTTATTTTTTTGTAAACAGGGAATATAAGGACAATATTAAGAAAGTGGATGATGGAGTGAAGGAAATTGTGTCACTGTTCAAGCATTTTTATGGCGATGATGGAAAAACAGCATTTATCTTTACCTCTGATCATGGAATGACAGACTGGGGTTAGTCTGCCTTTCGGTGCTGCCTTAGTGATAGTAGTGGCAGGTAGAACTTGCAAATACTGTGTTCAGAAGATCAGATGTCTTGTAATACGCAAGTACTCAACACATAATTGTATGTTTAAAATGTTAAATAGCCTGATGACCTTCTATAAAAGATCTTTTTTTCTAATTGGTAAAACGAATACAGTCTCATTTACAAATGAGAAAGTAGAAAAAAATTACACAATACTCAAGTACTTTTAAATTTTCTTCACACTTCTCTTAGAAAAGAAATTCCACCAGGAACCCCCACGTGTGGAGGCAGGGGAGTGGCGCTAGTGTAGGTGCATTACCGGGACTGCGGAGGACTGCCTAGGACCCCGAACGCACGTTAGCTAAGTCAAAGGCAAATGTAGTTGGTACTAAGAACAGTGTGACATAAAGATGAGATTTGAGCTCTTGAATCACAAGATGACGTTCTAGTGAGCTGGGTTCTATTTGATAAAGGACTGCTTTTTGCTGCCCCATTTACAGTGAGGCTGGAAGAAAAGGATTCTGTGTCAGTTCCTCGTGCATAGCTATGACCAAAGCACAGGAGAGCAGCTTAAGAGGAAAGATTGACTTGGGCTCACTGTCTTAGAGGATGTGATGTGGTTGGCTGGCTTGGGCAGAATGCCGTATTTCTAGGTTTTTTTTTTTTTTTCCAGAGGATTGTTTACCTTGTAGTAGACAGGAAGCTAAGATATAGAAATAGGGATGAGGGCAGGTTTTTACCCTCAAAGGCATACCTTTGGTGATTAACGACGTAAGCTGGACCCTACATCCTGATGTTTCTGCAGCCTCCCAAAGCAAATAGTTATTATGTGAGCCTGGGGAAAACATTTTGTTTTTAAACCATGGTGAATCTGTACATCTTGCTGTCCTTTTTAGAGGTCTGAAACACTTGCTTTCAACTGGGAGAGGGTTCCCTGGAAAAATCTCTTCCCCAATGTTTCTGCCTCTGTCTGCCCTGCCCCCTTCTGTGTTGATCCCTGGGCCTTGGTGTGCATGTGCACCTGTGATATAGATGTCCCCTTAATGGCTGAATGTTCATTAGCCACTTGTTTTCATCACTTTGATCAGTTCTGTATCACTACAATTATTGCTCCTCACTTTAAGAAGCAGCTTTTTTTGGCTAAAGCTGACAAAAGCCCTAATATATGGATATCAGCATAGTTTTTGAGAAGACAGTTTGACAGTCACATTACATCTATTTAGCAAAATGACAGTAGTTTCTGAATTTGGGCCTCTGATTTCCCCAACCTTGCATGGATCAATTCTTTAAAACAAAGCATTTAGAGATTACTTTACCATTGGTGGTGATTCTGTACCCATCTGATGACTCTTGATGTCTTTCTGTAGGTTCCCATGGGGCCGGTCATCCTTCAGAGACACTAACTCCTTTAGTCACTTGGGGAGCTGGAATCAAAGCTCCTCAGAAAGTTTCCACTCAGCAATTTGATGACGAGTTTTTAAAAGGTACAAGTGTTTGTCTTTATAGTTGTAGATGCATGTATACAGCATTTAAAATACAACTTAAATTAAACTAAGTTGACATTTTCCATCATTTTTTTAAAAGTCACTTTTAAATCCCTCATGTTAATGATTATGTCAATATTTTTGTCACTGTTACATGGAGATACTCCAAATCAAGGAGTTGGTTAGTTTGCTTTCTCTCCCTCTCTCCTTTTTTCCCCAGAACCACTTGTTGAACATTTCCCAGTATACCACTGTTAGTAACTATTTTGGTCTTTCTAAATGTCTTGGAATTAGAAATTAAATCTTGTTTTTATTATGTTAAAATTTTGATTAGAAGTAAATAAGAATAAAACAAATAAGAAAGAATACACAGTTCCTTAGAGGAAAATTATAAAATTAATTACAATTTTCCAATTTAAGCAAAAAACATATTATTAATTATGAGATTGCAGTATCTAAAAATATATATCGCTTATATGAAAAGCTAGATATAGTACCAACCTATTGCTCTCTGGACCCAGATGAAGACAGCATAGCATGTCTTCACGTGAGTCATGGTGCATTTTTCAGTATCCTATTTGTATATTGTTAGTGCTAGCAGAGAATACCAGGTCAGGTCACAGGCCTACAGAGGAAGTATTTGAGAAGGGGCCAGAATACAGCAGTAGTAAACTGTCTGATTCAAATGAATAGAACTTAGAGAGCCTTTTTATTTGCTGTGTTGTCTTCGGGATGGTTATTTCCACAGATCTTAGTACCAGCACAGGGGGTCCAGCTCATGCTCTACATGTGGCTAAGGATTGTTATCAACACCGTCTAATATAAAATCAGAAACTCATTAGTAGGCTTGCTTAAAACATAAGTTGTTTGTTTGTTTTTAACTCAATTGAGCCATTCTTGAGCATGAACTTTGTGGAGGATGATGTTGTATCCCAATGGCAGGTAAAGCAGATGTATGTATGCACTCATGCATGCCATGGAAACTTATCCCAGTAGGAGAATAAAGCTATTAGAAACAAAAATATATGAGTAAGTTCTGTATTAGGTATTTTTTATTGCTGTGGTAAACACCACAACCAAAAGCAATGGGAAGTACCTCAACATAAGATCTGATATCCTGAACCTTCTAGAAGAGAAAGTAGGGAATATGCTTGAACTATAGGCACAGGAAAGGACTTTCTGAACAGGAACCCAGTACTGCAAACACTAAGACTAACAGCTGATAAACAGGACCACAGGAAACTTAAAAGCTTCTGTAGAGAGTCAGTATCTAGATTATAAAACTTCCTCAGAAACTAAACAACAGTAACGAAGATTGGACATGAAACAGAAAGTTCTCAAAAGATGAAATACAAATGGCTGAGGTATAAATACTTTTTTAATGTTCAGATCTTTAGCCATCAGGGAAATGCAAATCAAAATTACTTTGAGATTCCATCTTAGTTCAGTCAGAAGTACTAAGCTCCAAACACAAATGACAACAAATGATGAGGATGTGGGGGAAGGGGACACCTACTCACTGCTGGTGGGAGTGCAAACTGGTCCAGCCACTATGGAAATCAGTGTGAGCTTCTTCAAAAGCTGAAGTAGATCTACCCCATGAAGGGAGTCTTAGTAGTAACTTAATACACTGTTTTAAAAATTCGGGGTTAGTGGTCATAAGAGCATCACAGCATGGTTGAAAAGGGGAGGGAGGGAGGATGTGTTTGCTTCTGTGCCATGGGCCACCTGCCTCTGTACCTGCAGACAGCTGTGTTGAGTGAGTGGTGACCTTGCTGGCAGTCGCCATCAGGCTTGTCCTTCCTTCTGTTTCCGTGGATGTTTTGAATATTATATTTCCAAATGAACATGTTAAAAGCTTAATAAATCACAGAAAATACTAAAGGTTTATTTTTCAGTTTTCCTTTTAAAAATATCTCTCTGCTTTTTTCAGTTCAGTTCTTTTTTTTTTTTTTTTTTTTTTTTTCATGTTTGGTTTAAGAGTTTTCCAATACTTACCCTTTACATGAAGTGTCCAGCACTCCTGAAAATAAGATGATTTGTTCTTGTTAAAAATCTTAACATCATGTTTTATATCTATGTCTTTCAGAATGGAGATTGGAAAACTGGAAGAGGCGAGATGTCAATCAGGTATTTATTTAAATTTAATTATGTTATTCCCTATAAAAATTTAGAGAAAAATATTCAAAAATAGACAGTAATAATAATAGTGGTAGTAGCAAAAATTTTTCCAACATATTTCTGTGAAGTTGACTACTTAACAAGTGCTTTGGCCTAACTAATCTTGTGCCAATTAAAACGAAAAAACAAAAAAATTCAGGTGGGTTATTGAAATGGCCAAGTGGGTAAAGTGCTTGACACATAAATCTGACTACCTGAGTTCAATCCCCAGAACTTAAGGTTGGCAGAAATAAGCTGATTCTACGAAGTTGTTTTCCAGTCTCCACATGCATGCTGTGGCAAGCACACTCCTCTCCCAGCCTCCATCATGCACACAATAATAAATAAATAACGTTTTAAACTCTCAATTGAAGATAAAGGGCTCCTTCCGGGGGCTCAGGTGAGCAAGAGTTCTTGTTGAGAAAGGAAGACCTGAGTATAAACCCTGCATGGCTTCACGGGCCTTGCAACCTTAGTGTTGGGAGGTGAGAATGGGCCCAGGAGCTTCTGACAGTCAGCCTGCTTAGCGGACAGGAAGTTTGTGGTGCAGTGAGAGATCCTATCCCAAAATACAAGATGGAGGCCAAAGGAAGATAACCCAAATCCTCCTCCGAGCTCCACTATGCCTGCATGCATTCCTCCAAATACATGTGTATACTCTACACCTTCCACCCCAAAGCTTCCTTCCGTGGAGCATAGGGAGTTGTTATGTGTACTGGCTGTTTTTTGTGGGTCAGCTTGACACAAGCTAGAGTCATCAGAGGAAGGAGCCTCAGTTGAGGAAATGCCTACATGAGATCCAGCTGTAAGGCATTTTCTCAGTTAGTGATCAGTCGGGGAGGACCCAGCCCATGGTGGATGGTGTCATCCCTGGGCTGCTGGTCTTGGGTTCTATAAGAAGGTTGGCTGAGCAAGCCATGGGAAGCAAGCCAGTAAGCAGCTCCGCTCCATGGCCTCTGCATCAGCTCCTGCCTCTGGGATCCTGTCCTGTTTGAATTCCTGTCCTAACTTCCTTCAGTGATGAACAGCAATGCTGAAGTGTAAGCCAAATAAACCCTTCCCTCCCCAACTTGCTTTTTGGTCATGGTGTTTTAGTCACAGCAATAGAAACCCTAACTAGGACATTATGTAAATTGAAATTGACATGCTTATCACATTTTTTTTTTGATTTCCTGTAATGGTTGCACTGCTTAGATTAAACAGAAGTACAGTAAAACCACTCTGAGGAGATTCTTTCCTTTTTCTCAGTTACTGTTTCTTTTATTAATATATATTTTACTTTTTACTGTATTTTAACCTAAAAACATCCTTGCTAATGCAATAGAAAAACTGACAAGAGTATAAATTATATAAAAATATAAATTATATATATGTTATAGGAAATGTGTGTATAACTTAAGAAGGCTAGACTGAATATTATTTGTAAGTGCTGAGCACAGGGTTGTTGAGTACCTGCTACTGAATCAGGCATCGTCGCTGTTTGTAGAAGGCTGGCACCACTGGGTGTGATGACGAAAGTGGCAGGTAGCTTGCTTTTGGCCATATGCAAGGTGACGTTTTCTTAGAAAGGAGAGTAAATCCAGGTCTGGGGGTTCAGTTTCATGTTTGTCCTTTGAAAACTTGTTTCTGTGAGCATAATAAAAATAATTTTTTCTTTTAGGATCAATGCGTGATAACTAAGAAAATAAATATATATAACATTAAAATATCAATTTACTAATTTATAATTTAAAAATCAGTCAAAGGGCCAGAAAACATCTTTTATTTGTAGTAAAAGTAGATCTTAGTCAGAAACTGAATGTAGAGTTTGTTTTCTGAATCCCCAGTCCATTGAGTAATATTCCTGAAGTACATCTAAGTTCAAGTTCAGTCCTCCAGCCAATGCTCAAATGTTCACTTGTGCTTGTGTGAAGGTGGATAATTGTGAGTAAAAGCAAACACAAGCTGTGACTTGGGTTACTTCTACTGTAGAGGTGAGAACTGATGCTGTGAAAGCATTGTATAACCAAATGTGAGATAGAAATGTAAAACACTGTAGGAAAGGCCCATAGCCACGAGAGCATGGGATGTATGTGTCTGGTGAACTCTGCTTAGCAAAGGTTTCCCGTGAAATTTAGGATTAAGCTGAGATTGAAGAATAAACAAGAGTAATGAGGCCAGAGCAGCAGGAGGGCTTTCCAGGGAGAAGGGCAGCATGAGCACAGAACTCGGCATAGAAGGCATTTCATATGTTGAAGGGTGTTAGAAAAGGCACGTGTTCAGAGTCACTGGGACCATAGGATGCCAGGCAGAAACAGCTAGGCACAGGTCTGCTGGAGCATGATGCACCTTGGGGACTTAATCCCAAAAGCTTGAGGAAGCTCTTGGAGTGTGTGTGTGTGTGTGTGTGTGTGTGTGTGTGTGTGTGTGTGTGTATGTATGTGTGTATGTATGTGTGTGTGCTCACGCAAGAATCTCTCTGGCTTCAGGATGAACAGGAAGAGTTTGAATACTCACCAGTTTTTCTGGGAGTGGCATAAATCTAGGCGCAATCTTTACAAACGCCTCCATTAAATGAGGAGCACCAGTGAAACAGAGGGAACATAGCAACAGGTATGAGTGGGGCCAAGAAGAGAATTTACCCCAGTGTCTGCGGAGAGGGAGGCCTGACCAAAGCAGCAGTTGAATCTGCCCTCCATTGACGGTTATTTTGTAGTAGGTACATTGTAAGCTTATTTCATTTAACCCTGCCGTCACTTTGTAAGGGAGAAACAGATATTTAACTGATGAGGAAACTGAGGCATTGGGGAAGTCTAATAAAACCTGCTGGCCTAGCAAGCCAGGATTTGAAACTGTCTCTTCCAACTTGTAAGTATTTTACTGCTTGACAAGTTCTGAGGACTGATAGAATAGCCAGTTAACTTTAGGAAACTGGAATCTGTTACCTACCTTCCTTTTGGCTAGATGTCTCTGGGTGATAATGGTCAAAGGAGATTACAGTAGGCTGAGGAGTGGGTAGTGAGACGAAGAATAGCAACAGAAACAGAGCAAACTCTCTGAGAAGGAGGAACTGAAAAGGAAATGCCCACAGTGCCATTGGGGCTCTGCTTTCTTCACTGTTGCCAGATGTCCTTCTGATGAGCGTAGTCCTTCAGTGCTTGTGCACATTTCTCCTGATAGAGTCGACTGCTATTCTTTTATGACTACCAAAGCATGCTTTGGCATGATACTGAAAAACTTACACAAAGTGTTTGGGTTCTTAGCTAATAGGGCAAGTACTTTTTGATTTGGTTTTGTGTTGATGACCTTTAATGGTTACTTTTCAAATTTAGTTTTTCATAAGTTTGATTGTTTCTAGCAATGGGCATTTAAAGACACTGATATATAAAATATATATAAATGTTTAAAGGGTTTTTGATTATAATAAATATGATATAGTGCAAGTATAGTTGTGTGAGAGGATACAGTTTGCTGGTTTATACATGCGGAATTATACTCGAATTTAACTCTACTGTTTCTAGGCTGACATCGCACCACTGATGGCGTCCCTTATTGGAGTTCCCTTTCCTCTTAATTCAGTGGTAAGGAGTAACACTTACTGCCAGTGCTCCATATGAGAATAAAATCTACTTTTTATTTGCTCTCTATAATCTTTAGTTATATTTAAAACTATATTCTTTTCTGCTTATCTATATATAAATAGGTAATACCTCATAATTCATTATATGCCATATAACATGGAAGAAAGCTTGCCTTTAAATGTTTTATTTCTTTAAAAATAGATGATTTTTTTCTGTTCTAGTAACAAGGTGATATATATAAATTTTTGATTATAAGCAAAAGAAACTGAGTCTTTTTAAAGGGGAAATTATTGAAAATGTATTGATGGCTTGCTAGATTAATTACATGGTTTCTGGTGATTAAGAAGCCCTGGCATGGCCGTGCTGCTCAAGGCACCATCCCTCGGGTGGAACAAAATTCTACTTGCGTTGCTGCTCTCTGACTCTCAGGAACCAAATATAGATTGTCTGGCTTGTCTACAGAGGAGGACAGGGCCTCTGATTACTGTTCCACCATATTACATCCAGCGGGGAAGACCCTCAGCAGGAAGTAGTAATGCTGTTAAGAGTGGGTCCGAGCTGGGTGGTGGTGGCGCACACCTTTAATCCCAGCACTGGGGAGGCAGAGGCAGGTGGATCTCTGTGAGTTCGAGGCCAGTCTGGTCTACAGAGCGAGATCCAGGACAGGCACCAAAACTACAGAGAGAAACCCTGTCTCGAAAAACCAAAAACCAAAACAAAACAAAAAAAGAGTTCAAATGGTGAAAAACAAAACATAACTAAGAAAATACTCCTTACAACCAGCCATACTTACTTGGTTTTCAAAGTCAAATTTATGTTAAAAATGGAACTCAGAACTTTAAGTAATAAGATCTTGACTGCCATAAGTGTGTGTGAGTGAGTGAGCATGTATATAGTAATTTGCTCTTAAATTGAACAGAATATCCTTATGTGTTTTATATGTGTCCTATTTACATTCTTTTGTTTTATAAAAAAGTATTATAGCTGTGTCCATTACAGTGATTATTCTTTTTGTATAACATACTTAATTCACTGAGCATATAGCAATATGCCCAACATAGTTGTATTAGTCAGCTTTCCATGCTATAACAAATTTCCTAGATTATCAACTTAATAAAAGAAAGCTTATTTTTGGCTCACATCATTAAAGGTTTCAGTTCGTGGTGACACATTGTGGCAGGAATTTGTGGCAGACCA
Source organism: Peromyscus aztecus (assembly GCA_902168405.1). Lineage (NCBI taxonomy): Eukaryota > Metazoa > Chordata > Mammalia > Rodentia > Cricetidae > Peromyscus > Peromyscus aztecus. Next base: position 33,698 of record CABHPQ010000869.1, on the reverse strand, counting down.
AAACCAAAACTGCTTGCCTTGTGACAAAGATACAAAAGACCAAGATACCACAGTCTTACAAGAAGGTGTGTCCCTAGTGACCCAATGACCACCGCAGAGTTTCTGTCACCTCTCATTAGGTCTCACCTCTTCATTGTTCTGTCACCTTCGGGCTGCAGGCTGGGGACCAAGTCTTTACTCATGTGCCCATAGGGAACATTTGAGGACAAATCATAGCAGTAATCTGCCAGTGTTAGATTTTAATTGACTTTAGTTAGTCTTATTTGTTTATTTAATTCATTATTTTTGCTTTGTGAGAAAGTTAATTTTTTTAGTTATGGTTTTTAAAGTTTTTGTCATTTAATCCAGTAATTTATTTTTATGTGTATCTTTGTTTTGTTTCTGTCTTGGTTTTTTTTTTAATTGTGTGTGTGTGTGTGTGTGTGTGTGTGTGTGTGTGTGTGTGTGTATGTGTTCACCTGTTCAGGCATGTAAGCTACTCCATGTGGGTGCTGGAAACTGAGTCCTCATCCTGTGAAAGAGTAGCAAATGCCCTTAACCACTGATCAGCATGCAGTCATTTTTTTTTTTTAATGTTATGAATGTGTTGGTTAGCACTTGGATGTGTGTTTGTGTACCATTTGACGACCTGGTGCTCTCAGAAAGCAGAAGAGTGTGTCAGAGCCCCTGGAACTGGAATTAAAAGAGGTCATGAGCCAGCCGCCATGAGCCACCATGTGGGTGCTAGGAATTGAACTCAGGTCCTATGGAAGAGCAGCTAGTGCTCTAGCACTAGTACCATCTCTCCAGCCCCACAGCAAGTGCTCTTAATTGTTGAGCCATCTTTCTAGCTCCTTGCTGTGGAATAATCCTTTCGTACACTGAAGATTTCTCACTCGGATTGATTTAGTTAAAAGCTGACTGGCCAGTAGCCAGGCAGGAATTATAGGTAGGACAACCAAACTAGGAGAATGATGGGAAGAAGAAGGCAGAGTCAAGGGAGTCGCCAGTCAAACGGAGAAAGAGCTGGACACAAAATGGAATAGAGGTAAAAGCCACGAGCCTACGGGCATCACATAGGTTAATAGAAATGGGTTAAGTTGTAAGAGCTAGTTTGTAACTGGCCTGAGCTATTGGCCAAGTGTTTATAATTTATACCAAGTCTCTGAGTCAGTTATTTGGGAAGAGCAGGCGGTTGGGGCAGGAAAACACCACCTACAGCTCCTTGTTTTCTCTTATGGAAACAGAATCTCACTCTAGCTCAGGTTGACCAGGAACTTGCCATCCACACCTTGGCCTCCAAAGTGCTGGGTTTACAGGTTGTGCTTGCTTTACAATCAGAACACCACTACTTGTTATTATCAATACTTGTTATGTTTCATTTTTTAGGGAATACTTCCTGTGGATTATCTTAACAACACTGGTCTCTTCAAAGCAGAGAGCATGCTTACCAATGCAGTACAGATTCTTGAACAGTTCAAGGTGAAAAAAATAAACTAAGGAATTCTACTATAAATTTTAAGTGTGTTACATAAAATATGATTTTATATTTAAATGAATAATTTCCTATAACTTAGTATCTTGGCTTTTTAATATTTGCCTAGTGTCATAAATGAATGAAAAAAGAAAAAAAAAAGGAAAGGAAAGGACATGGTTCCTTGTAGGTATGGTGGGGAAGAAAGTTTATTATAGATAAAAAGGAGTACATATCCAGAGACGTCTGGTAGAGTCCTGAGTAGACATGACCCTGAGCTATGTGAGGAGAGGGGGAGGGGAAGGAAGAGGGGAGACAGGAGAACCAGGTGCAACAGCCAGGAGGGCAAAGGTACAAAAGGGCGGGTACCCAAAATGGCTGGATTACATAGGGAAGAGCCTCGGGGGAAGGGCAGCCCAGCCCCTTGGCTGAAGAGTTCAGGTAGAGGGCAGAGAATGCCAGCCATAGCCTGTAACAGGTAGGGACTGAGGGATGCAGGAAGAACCTGGAGGCCAGGCCTACTTGGATATGTTAAATAGGCACTTCAGCCATTATCTGTGGTTTGAAACGTTACAATGAAGTTTTTTATTTCTGAAATGCAGGTTTTATGGGTCGTTAGAGGGACTAGAACTGCCTTTGAGGAGTGCCACTATAAGATTGTCATATATACTTACAAAGACTACAAATCAAGTCCTTATTTATGCCCAGAAGAATTAGACTAGAGATCATGGTGTTACAGAGATTATTCTCTAATGTAACTTTGCCTTACTTCAAAGAGTTAAGGAAGAATTGTTGTAATTACATTACAGTACACTATTTTTGCAAGAGTGAGATGTACTTAATTCTCAGCTTACTGAGATAGTAAAGTATTATTTAAATTTTTCTTTAAATATTTATGAAACAATACAATATAATAACACAAAATCCCATTTATTTCCAAAGAAGTTAATCATCCCTGAAGAGCATTTTAATTGATATTTATATTTCAGAATGAAATTCAGTATTTTTTCTCATTTATAATATAATATGTCTTTTCATGCTTGGTTCCCAGGTGAAGATGACTCAGAAAAAAGCATCTACTTTACCATTTTTGTTTACACCATTTAAGTAAGTCTTAAATATTTTTTATTAACTTGGAGGAAAAAAAATTTGCTTGAGCTTGATGCCAATGAGATAGATTAATTTATGTATAAACATTGTCATTTTTGTGTGTAGTAAAACAGATGCCAAACAGTCCTCTTCTGCTACTTTTGCTAATGAGCCAAACATGTTTATCTTCCGTGTGGCTGGAGGAGGAAATGGAGATAGGGACACTCTAATGGCTTTATAGAAAGATGGCCTGGTTAGTTCACTTTACTTATGAAGATGCCAGCTCTTTAGTTACACATGGGGCCTTAGATGTCAATCTGGGTGGGTACTGAAGGTTTTGGAGCATCACTATGAAGATGGTGATAGAGACTGTTCATGTAGAAGTCCTGGAGAGTGTAGACAGAGACAGGGACAGGCCAGGTATGGTATTTGGAGAAACCTTGGCTCCACCAGTGAGCAAATGTTAGAGCCACTTTGAGCGGCACCTGGGTTTGTTGTTCTAGATCTCAGAGAAGATGTATTTTTCCTGAACAAAGAAAGGGCAGATCTGAATCCTCCACCTTGCTCTTTATAACTGTATGTGTGGGCTCAGCAGGTTTTTTTCAGCCTCTTGGAGGTGCATATTCAGAAGTATTTTACATCTGATAAAGAATATGTTGAGGTTATAGGAGTTTTAGGAATGTCAGTAAATGATTCCTTTGGAGTTGTTGTCACCATTGTTGGAATTACCTTTGGCAAGTCACATAATACAGTTGTGCTCTTCATAAACCAGAAAGCTTTAAATAATGTGGTAGTGTGCTTGGTGTGTGTGTGTGTGTGTGCGCGCATATGCATTCATATGGATCTTGAAGATTTAATTTTTCATTTTATTTTTTAAAGATATTTGCTTTCAGCAAGTGAATATTTTTAGACTGGCAGGTCTGCAGGCTCGGCTGGTCACTTTTGTCCCAGGTTAGTGAGCAGTTGATTAGACTAGGCCCCCAGATGACACAAATATAGCAACCTGTATGTATTTAAGTGTTTGTGTTTTTGTTTAGTGCTTATCTTTTTTTCAAGAAACAGTTAATGACTGTTAGTTTTAATTGTTATCTTGACACAATCTAGAATCTGCTGGGAATAGATTCTAATAAGGGATTAGTTGGATCTGACTGACCAGTGGGCATTTCTGTGGGGTATTAACTTGATTATTTTAATTGGAATAGGTACATCCACTCACTGTAGGGGGCTCCATTCTTTAGATAGGGGACTCTGAAGCTTGAATCTACCTCTCTAGAAAGACTGGTCAAGAATAGAATCTTCTTTAAGGGCATAAATGTACTTTTTGCCTTCTTCCACTTGGCTTAGTTTCTAATGCTAAGTATTACTTTGATGTTCAACTCCTGCCTGAATGTTGCTATCCATATTTATATAGACATTGTTTAGTATCATTTGGGGGCTTGGCCCAACCAGTGGCTTATCTGCTTGGAGCAAAATGATGAGAACCGTCTCCAGACCTGTCTGGCTAAAAATCACTTACTTGAAGTCTTCAGTGTTGCCAGAAAAACCAAAGATGTTAAAATGCAAATGACTCTTCAAGATACATAATTCAAGGAATAGAACCTCAACATGTTAAAAATCCCCAGAAATATTTAAGAAACTGTTAAATTTGTAAAACTAATGCTCACTTTGCAAAATGAAAAAAAAAAATAGGACAGGATGTATTAAAAGAAGGAAGGAGGGGCTAGAGAGATGGCTCAGCAATTGAGTGTACTTTTAGCTCCTATACAAGACCTGCATCATGTCCCCAGCACCCACATCAGACAGCTGGCAGCTGCCTGTCACTCCAGTTTTAGGGCACTGAGAACCCTTTTCTGGCTACCGTGGACACTTGCACACATATGGTGCACATAAACTCATGCAGGCACACACACACACACACACACACACACACACTAAATATTTCTTAAAGAAAAAATAAAAACTAAACTTTAAAGATAAATTGAACAAGAGGCAATTCTTCTAAATTAGAATAGTGGGTGAGCTCTAGCTGTAGTGAAAGAAATGAATTTAAAGCAGCAGAGTGAGAGGAAAGCTGGAGGAGATTAACAACAGCATGGTATACAGGAAAACTTACTCTTTATGATTTTGAACAGTTGCTAAGAGTGTGAGAAAAGCGATTCTACATTGTCACATGGATCAAAACTTGATAGAAAAGATGAGAAAAATTTAATCATAGCACAAAACTTTGCTTGTCAATGAACAGCATTTAAATTTTAGTTATACTAATGTAAATACTGGTTTTCAGCTTTTAGAGTCATTCTGTAGGCAAAGCAGGGAAGAATCAATTGTAATTACAGAATAGGATGTAAATGTAAACACCCTTGAAAATATACTATATGGTTATCAGTTGGATGGCAGAGGGGAAAGGAAACATAAAATGTGGTTGTCATATTGACGTCATAAACTATTACATGGAGGATTCTGTCTACTGAGTGAGTAAGATAGAGGTTTAGATAGTAGACTATGGCAGTACCATGATGGCTAACAAAGAAAGTACAAGCAGTGAGGTGACCAGTTTGAGGGGAAAGGAGGTCTAGAGGCAGCAACAGGTCAACAGAGAGTGTGTTGGGTGATGAATCATGACTTAGTGTTAAGAATGCAGGTAGAGAAAGCTACTAGAATAGTTTAAAGCAAACAGGTCAAAATGTTTTGTCCCTCTGGATTGGTGAACTGAGAAACAGAAAGAATATTTTCTCGTTATATTTATGCAGTTCTGTTTGCTTGACATTTTTTTTGTATAAAAATTTTTTTGGACAGTATTTTGATCATATTCTTTTCCCTCCTCTAACTCCTCTTAGATTCTTTCCACCTCCTTACACACACAACTTCATATTATTTCTCTTAAAAAAACAAACAACAACAAATCAACAAAACCCACCCCCCTTAGTTAGAGTTTCTATTGGGAAGAGACACCATGACCATGGCAACTCTTATAAAGGAAAACATTTAACTGGAGATGGCTTACAGTTTCAGAAATTTAGTCCATTATTGTCATGGTGGTATGTAGACAGACATGGTGCTGGAGAAAGAACTGAGACTTCTGTATCTTGATCTGCAGGTAGCAGAATCGACTATGTGCCACACTGGGCATAGTTTGAGCATAGAAGACCACAAAGCCCTCCTTCACAGTGACACACTTTCTCCAACAAGGCCATACTTCTTAATAGTGCCATTCCCTATGGACCAAACATTTAAACACACAAGTCTATGGGGGACATACCTATTCAAACCATCACACTCCCCAAATTCAAAACAAACCAAAATCTTCAATAAGACAAAAAAACAACAACAACAACAACAACAACAAAAAACAAAAACAAAAAACAAAACCAAAGTAAACAAAAATCACACAAAGTTATCAAGTTGTATTTTATTTGTTTGCTTGATTTTTAAAAATTACATGTATATATTGCTCAATTTCATGAGTTTGAAACTGAGAAACAGCATATTGAGGCTGTCATCTAAAGAAAGAAATTTGAAAAATAGACTTTGTAATCTTTGATACTAACCAAGTAGAATATGAAACAGGATAAAGGATACCACTCAGAGTAAAAGTAAAATATAATATAATGGAAAATGTGCATTGTCGAAAAAGCTACAAAATTTACTTTAGGCCATAATAAAATATAAATAAATATTGACTAATATTGTTAAATTTCATAAAATATTAACACTATCCTAAAATCTAACTACAAAATAATAATTTTTCATGTGGTTCAAGATGATTCTCAAGTTTTACAGAGAGAGATTTTCAAGAATAGTTTAATACTGAGGAAGAACAAGATAAGAAAATTTTCTTTACTAGACAGGAAATGCATTCTAAAGCTACTTATGAAGCAATATTGGTGCAAATATAGCATGTAATTATGCAGACTGACTTGATAGTATATAAAGGGGTTGATACCTATGTGATATTTGGTTTTGATTACAGATGGCATTAAAGATCGGGGGCGGGGGAAGAGAAGACTTACACACAGCACATTACTTTTGCACTGGAAAAAATATGGCCAGGTCCTCCGCCTTATGCCAGTCATAAATTAAATTCTACATTGATTGAAAATGAAATAAAATGCTTCTCAAAAAGCAAAAGTGTGACTCCCATGAATAAAACAAAATATGTCATAAGAAAAAGACAATTTGAATATATCAGAATTAAATATTGTATTAGATAAAATAAGCCATAAAGATTACATTATTTTCTGCTTTGAAGGAAACATTTATAGACTATGTGACAAGCATCATAATTTATGATCTATAGAGAATTTTATGCATCAGGTCAGGGAAATAGCTCAGGCAATGGAGTGCTTATTGTTTAAGTCTAAGGATCTGAGTTTAATTTCCAGAACTTATGTTAAAAAATAGAAAAAAGGAAAAGTCCAGTTATGGTGTTGCATGTTTGCACTTTCTGCACTGTGGAGTTGGAGACAGGCAGATTCCTGGGGCTTGGTGGTCAGATGTCTTTCAGAGTTCTTCAAGTGAGAAACCTTGTCTCAAAAAAAGAAAAAAGATAGCATCTTGAGATTGACCTCTGTCCCTACCCCACCCCCACATATGTTGGTGGAAGTTTCTCTCCTACTTGCCTGTTCCCAAATACTCAGCAGCTGCTTCCGAAATAATTGACTCAGAGGCTTAATATTACTTATAAATGCTCAGCTGATTGCTCAAGCTTATTACTAACTAGTTCTTACACTTAAATTAACCCATAATTCTTTTTTTAAAAATATTTTTTATTTTATATTTAATTTTACATATTAGCCATGGATTCCCCTGTCCTCCCTCCTCCCCCCCCCCCCCCCCCCCCCAAACCCAACCCCCCATCCCCACCTCCTCCAAGGCAAGGTCTCCCCTGGGGAGTCAGCCCAGCCTGGTAGATTCAGTTGAGGCAGGTCCAGTCCCCTCCTCCCTACACCAAGGCTGAGCAAAATGTCTCAGCATAGGCCCCAGGTTCCAAAAAGCCAGCTCATGCACCAAGGACAGGTCCTGGCTCCACTGCCTGGAGGCCTCCTAAACAGTTCAAGCTAATCAACTGCCTACTTATTCAGAGGTCCAGTTCCATGGGGGCTCCTCAGCTATTGGTTCACAGTTCATGTGTTTCCACTAGTTTGGCTATTTGTCTCTGTGCTTTTTCCAATCATGGTCTCAATATCTCTTGCTCATATAATCCCTCCTCTCTCTCACTGATTGGACTCCTGGAGCTCCACCTGGGGCTTGGCCATGGATCTCTGCATCTGCCTCCATCAATCACTGAATGAGAGTTCTATCATGACAGGGTGTTCAGCCATCTGATCACCAGAGTAGGTCAGCTCGGGCTTTCTCTCTACCATTGCCAGTAGTCTGTAGTGGAGGTATCTTTGTGGATTTCTGGGGACCTTTCTAGCACTCTGCTTCTTCCTATTCCCATGTAACCCATAATTCTTATCTGTGTGTAGCCACTTTGGCTTGGTACCTTTCCTCAAAACAGCATTCTCATTTTGCTTCCTTTGCATCTGGCTAGTGACTCCTGACTCCACCCTTCCTCTTCCCAGCATTCTTAGTTTGATCACCCTGCCTATACTTCTTGCCTGGCTACTGGCCAATCAGCATTTTATTAAGCCAATTTGAGTGACAAATCTTTACAGTGTACAAGAGCATTATCCAACAGCATTTCCCCCTTTTTGTCTAATTAAAAAGGAAGGTTTTGATCTTAATATAGTAAAACTAAATAAAACAAAAACAGTTAAGAATTACAGTAACAATATCCAATCTATTTGCATTTGACAAAAATCATTGAAAATACTTAATTATCTATTTTATTGTGGTGAGCTTTGTATCTAATTTACTTTCTTTATAACTAAGGAAAACTATAATTATAACTATTTAGTCTTCAACTCCATCAAAGACCCCAGAAGGATGTAATGTTAGCTAATGACAGGAACATCAGGCTGCCTGGACAGTCACCCAAAGTTATTCTGTAATGATGTGGCATCAATCTTCTGCCTGCAGGCCTAGCATATCTGACAGACATATCTGTGAAGCAGGATTTTTGCAGTACTGACCCACCTTGTCTTGGCAAAGTTCTGCAGTCAGTTTTTTTTTT
>CABHPQ010000868.1:29024-44112 GCA_902168405.1 Peromyscus aztecus | reverse complement strand
CCCCCCCCCCGTCCGAAAGCTCTAGCTCTCTTTTGTGTCCTTTTACAATGTCCGTTTTCTCTGCTCCCCCAGAGAGACACTGAAAAGGAAACTTAGCGGGAGCGGTTATGCCAGCCCTGTTACTAGTCCAAGTTCAAAGAGGGATGCTCACTTCTGCGCCGTCTGCAGCGATTACGCATCTGGGTATCACTATGGCGTCTGGTCGTGCGAAGGATGTAAGGCCTTTTTTAAAAGAAGCATTCAAGGTACAAGACTATGGTACACCTCTTCTTTAGTTTTCACACTTGGGCTTGCAAGCGATTTCGCAGAGGTGACCTGATCTAAGCGTCACCGTTGGCCTGGCTGGTTCACTTCATAAACTTGGGCAGCTCAGACGATCGTGTGTGTTTGGGAGTGGGTTGAATGGGGGTGTCTGGGTCCTTGGATTGCATGTTTCTACCCTAGAACCTCAAGATTGTGGGGGTCAGTTCGCCCCTGCATTACTTAACTGGGGAGGGGATGCTTGGAAAACAAGGGAGAACAACCTTGTAAAGATACTGCTTGAAAAAATGTATCTGTGCTCATCAGGAGCTCTGAAGGGTGTCTGTCTGTCTGTCTTTGTTTTTTTTTTTTCTTAGGTTTAATATAGGACATGTTTATGTCATGATGGTGGGCTGGCTCCTGAGGGAAGGAGAAGAAATATAATTTATGGAAATGGTCAGGAATCGGGAATTAGCTGTAGTGGACTTTGAGACGTGTGTTGTCCTTGAACTTGTGGAACTGCCTTTGCAGCCCCCTAGTTTTTAGTCTGGTATCAGGCTGTCTCCTTGACCTTCACCAGAGTCTTTGCTGGCAGTTATGTACTTGAGGTGCACTTGTTCATGATGTGTTTTCTGTCAAAACATTTTTTTATTGTGTGTATGTTGGGGGGGGGTTGATGGAAGATTTCTCCGGTCCTGCCCAGCCCCCTCAGTCCCGCGGCCCGCTTATAAAATAATTACACAGAGGCTTAATATATTAATTATAACTGTTTGGCCGTTAACTCAGGCCTACCGCTGACTAGCTCTTACACTTAAATTCAGCCCATTTCTGTTACCTGTGGAGATAAAGGACAGTGTGCTGGAGTTGGTTCTGACCTTCCACTGGGAGGGGCTTGGGGCTTGAACTCAGGTCATCATGCTTGTCAGCAAGTACCTTTACCCCTACAGCCTGTGTTGGTTTTTTTGTTCGTTTGTTTTAATAAACCGGAAGCTGCGTACGCCTGGCTTCCAGGCTGGTCAGCCTGACTGTCTTTCCTGCTTTTCCCACATCAGCCACCTCTCTTCCCCTTATGAGTCCTGAGTTAGTGAAGTCTCTTATTTTTAAAGGAGTTTATTTATTTATTATTTATTTATTTATTTATTTATTTTTCCAGAGTCGAGGACTGAACCCAGGGCCTTGTGCTTGCTAGGCAAGCGCTCTACCACTGAGCTAAATCCCCGACCCCAGTTTATTTTTTATGTATATGGAAGGGTGCCTATATGGGGAAGAGTACATGTGCATGTGCGTGTGCGTATGTGTGTGTGTGTGTGTGTGTATGTGTGTGTGTGTAGGAGCATATATGCATGTGTGTGTGTGCATGTGTGTGGAGGCCACAGATAGTAGACATGAGGTATTTTATTCTACTGTTCTCAACCTTTATTTTTAAAATATTATTTTATTTTATATGTACGAAGGTTTAGCCTGCACATATGTCTGTGTACAGTGTATGTGCCTGGTGTCCAGGGAGGCCAAACGACAGCATCAGGTTCCTTGGAACTGGAGTTCTCGACGGTTGCGAGCTGCCATGTGGGGTGCTGGGAATTGAACCCGAGTCCTCTGGAAGAGCAGCCATTGCCCTTAACCACTGAACAATCTCCTCAGCACTCATTATTGAACGGCGTCTTTCACTGAACCTGGAGCTTGTGGGTTAGGCTGGACTGGTCGGCCAGGCGAGCTCTCGGGATCCTGTTTCTGCCTCTCGACACCGCGACTGCAGACATGGAACACCTAGGTGTTGGGACCCCGAACCCGGGTCCTTATGCCTGTCCCGCCAGTGCTTGACTCACTGAGGTGTCTCCCTCACCCCGGTCACCTTCTTGTTGGCTTCTTTCTGTCCTGTCACTCTGTCCTCTCCCCTAGGGCTGCCTCTCAGGCGATCTGTCGCGGAGTCCCTTTTCTACCCACACCGCAGTGCCTAGTGCTCAGCTAATTAATAGCAACATGGGGGGTGTCAGTGTGAGTGTGACAACTTAACTTGTCCACTGATGATTCTAGATTAATAGGACATTTTGCCACAAGCAGAGAAACTGGTAACACCAGAAGGCTGAGGATTAGTATGGGGTAAAGAGCCTTCTCTCTGTGTGTCCCTGAAGTGTACCCTGTAGAGATGGCCACCTGTTTGTCCTGGCTCCTTTATTACCTCTATGACTTGACTTACCCCCCAGCTCCTCTTCTGTGCAGTGGACGTATTCGTGGAGTGGTAGTGGCGAAATATGTTCACTAAGTGTTTTTATTGTGATCACTGCAGCAATACAAAGCTGGGTCTAGTCCCTACTATGTGACCGGAGCAATTCAGATTTTCTGAAATCCAGATTTGAAAGGTTTTTGTTTGCTTGCTTGTTTTTACATGGGTTGGCAATGTGGTTCAGGCTAGCCTGGAACTCTGCATAGCCCAAGCTAGTCTCAAACTAACAAAAATCATTCGCTGGGGCAGGAAAGGTGGCCCAGTGATTAAGAGCATGGCTGCTCTTCCAGAGGACCTGGGTTCAATTCCTAACACCACATCTGCAACTCCAGTCCTAGAAGATCCAATGTCCTCTTCTGGTCTCCGTGGGCACTGAACACGTGTAGTGCACAGACATACATGCAGGCAAAGCACCCATATACATAAAAACCTTTAAAAGTATTCATTGTTATACGTGTGTGCATGTGTGTATGGTGTGTGCCTGTGTGCGGGGGTATGAATGTTGTGGTGTGAGTGCACAGGTCAGAGACGAACTCACGTCTCCAGGTTTACATGGCAGTAACTGTTTACCAGCCCAGCCATCTTGCTGGCCCCGCCTCCCTTTTTGAGACAAGGTCCGTCACTGAAGTTAGAACCCACTAATTTGGTTAGAATATCTGTCCATCGAGCTCCAGGGACCTTCCCGTTTCTGCCTCCCTAGATGGGGTTTTAGAGCCCAGCACCTTGCTTCACTTTTCACAGAGGTCCCGGGGACCCAAACTCGGCTTTTGTAGCCAGATCTTTGCTGACTGAATTGCCCCTAGGTCGTGGGGTCCTGAATCTTGCTGAGGCTCCAGAATTACTTCTTAAGGAACTTTTGACCTATTGCAAGTAGCTCTAGCCTTTAGAAAGAACTGCTCTCTTTTGCTGTGTGGGAAATACATGGCAGCTTGGAATGTCTGTGGACCTTGAGGATATAGCTGCAATTGTTGACCACAAAATTTCCCTCTCGTTACTTTTTTCTGTCAAATCAACCAGGATGCCATATTCTAAAAATGCAAAAAGGAAAGTTAGTGCCCAAACAATCCTTTCACTGGACTCTTTATACTTTTGGCATAAGTAGTTTGCAGTAATTGAAAATTGCTGCTCGGTTTCTTAAAATGGCCTCAGTTAGGCCAGGATGTTACGCCAGTAACTCCAGAGGTTGATTGCATTTAAGTTGGACTTTTATTTTTATTTTTGAGTCCGGGTCCCATGTAGCCCAGGCTGACCTTGAACCCAGGGCTTCTTCATGCAAGCTCTCTACTAATGCTATGCCTAAACTCACAGTGTGGTTTTTAACACGTAGGGTTCTTTCATTTTCAGTGTGTTTGGTAAGCTGCTTGGCCATGTCTTAGAGCACTGGGGTCTGTGTGGTGCCAGGCTTCCTCTCAGGACTGGCCTTGCTGACCTCTTCACATAATGCACTACCAGACACCAAATACTGCTGTTTCTCTCCTGGGCTGTGGAGCACAGAGAAGGGATCACGGAGGGAGGCTGCTTGTCACTTCGGGTCCAAATTAAGGCACAGCTTTTTTGTTCATTTGTTTTGTTTCTTTGAGACGGGGTTTCTCTGGGTAGCCCTGGCTGTCCTGGATCTTTCTGTAGAGCAGGCTGACCTCGAACTCACAGAGATTCGCCTGCCTCTGCCTCCCAAGTGCTGGGATTAAAGGTGTGTGCCACCACCACCATCAAGTGGCCTAGCTTATTTTAAAAGCTTTCTTTAATTCTATTTCCCAGTTCAAGTCTTTCAACAGCTGTTAGTGGAGCTGTGAATTAGGTTGTGTGTCACAGAGGAAGAAGTGATGTACTGTGTTTTGTTCAGTGTGTGTGTGTGTGTGTGTGTGTGGTGTGTATGTATGTGTGTGTATGTGTATGCGTGTGTGTGTGTGTGTGCGCGCGCGCGCGCGTATGTGTGTGTATGTGTGTGTATATGTATGTGTAAGTATATATGTATGTGTAAGTATATATGTGTGTGTATATGTATATGTGTGTGTGTGCATGTGTAAGTGTATGTGTGTGTATATGTGTGTGTGTATATGTATGTGTGGGTATGTGTGCGTGTATAAGTGTATGTGTGTGTATGTGTGCGTATATAAGTGTATGTGTGTGTGTGTGTGTGTGTACATATTCCCATCTGGAAGCCAGAGGTTACATTGGGTGTCTTTCTCAATTGCTCTCCACCTTATTTTTGGAGTCAGGGTTTCTTACTGAACCAGCTGCCACCCAGAGAGCTACAAAGGTTCCTCCTAAACCCCATGCTGGTGTTATAGATACGTTCCTGGCTTTTGCCTTGGTGCTGGGGATCAAACTTGGGTCTTTCATGCTGTGTGACTAAGCCATTTTAAGCTTGTCCTTATGCTAACTGACCAAGCTATGTCCCCAGCCCTGGGTTCTTGTTCCCATCCTTTGGTTGGCAAGCCTTTCTCTGTTGTTGAAGTCCTAAAAGTCTCTCTCACAGCCATTAACACTCAGCCTTATAGATAAATTGCTTTGTCTTTACTGTTGAAGATATTATCATTTACTTTTATTGTTTCAAATCACGTTATGATTTATATTTGTTGATGAAACATTGAGAAAATATGTTCCTTTCAATGTAGTCTTAGAACAAATAGGTAAAAGGTCAGAGTGTCATGTTAATACTTAAAGAGCTTCTTGCCCACTCCTTTTCCCTTTGTGGTCATCGTCTCTTGTAGCCCAGGGTGGTCTCAAACTTGTGGCTAGCCTTAAACTCCCGAATCTCCTGCTTTTGTCTCACAAGTGCCTGGATTACATACATGCGCAACCATAACTGGCTTCGTGTTTAAAATTCTTGATAGTTTTTTTTTCAACTATTTCTCAGAAAGTCACAAAAATGATTTTTTTATTAGCGAAATGTCAATGAATTTTGTTGTTCTGGTTTGAGGCAGGGTCTCTTGTAGCCCAGGGTGACTTTGAACTCATGACCTTGAACTTGAACTCCAATCCTCCAGTCACTACTTCTCAAGAGCTGTGATTACAGGAGTGTTCTATCATGTCTAGATTTGTGCAGGACTGAGAATGGAACCCAGGGCCTTGTATGGGAGGCAGGGACTCTGAAAAATGAGCCACATCCCCAGTCCCTGAGAGTTCTGTTTTGTTTTGGTATTTTTTTTTTCACTAAACTCTTGATAGCATTGAGAGTATTCTGTTGGCTCTGATTTTTTATTTTTAAGATAGAGCCTTGCAGAACTGTTTAACTTGACCTTGAACTCACTCTGTAGCTGGCTATAAGCCCTTCCAGTCTCTATCTCCCAAGTTGACTTTACATTTGGTGTGCAGAAATATCTAATCATTAAATGGTCAAATCTTACTAACTTCAATAGTCTTAAATATAGTTTTAAAATTTTAGGTCTTTTGACATTGGGAAATTATATAAACTTGTTTTTACTAATTTACTTAATTTATAATGGTTGACTTTTATTATATACTATTATTTAATTGAAAAAGAAACCTTTTGGCATATTGGATAAGATCGAATGTATTGATCTCTAAGATACATTTTTTTCATATTTTTTGTTGATTTAAACCTTTCATGTTTTTTTTTCACTGATTTAAAATATGGGAGCGGGGCTGCAGATATGGATCAGCTACAAAGAGAGTTCCAGGCTAGCCTGAGCTACAGCATAGCCTGATTTCAAGAGGGAAAAACAGTATGGGATTTTAGTTTGAAATATAACTTACTTACAGTGAAGTTTCCCGATTTAAATCACCCATGTCTCTAAGTCTTGAAGGCATGTTATGTAACCAGCACTGTTGAATCAGTGTGATCAGCTGAAAGTCCCCTCCCCTTTCACACTAGTTCTGCAGGCTGGTGGAACAGCTGGTCTGTTTTCTGTCCTTACGGCTTTGTCTTCTCTAGCCAGTCATATGAAAGAATCAGAAAGCATTCACCTGGGCTGTGGCTGTAGCTCAGTTGGTAGAGTGTTTGTCTAGCATGCTTGAAGCCCTGGGTTCAATCCCTATTCTAGGGAGGTGGAGTCAGAAAAAAATCAGAAGTCCGAGGGTATGCTCAGCTGCATCGCAAGATCAAGGCCAGCCTGGGCTATGTGAGACTCTTTTTTTTTTAAGTGTATAGTTTTTTGCTTCTTTCCCTTCCTGTAATGCTGTGCTGTTGAAAGTATTGTATCCTGATGCATAGACACACTTCAGTTTGCTTAGCCTTTCATTTGGGTGCTTTTGAGTTTTATCTGATTTTGGATTAAAAACCACTCTGTATATCTATCTTTTTGTGGCAATTTAGAATAATTTTATTAAATGACTTCTCATTCTTAAAAAATTTAGAAAAGGAGAGATTTGTTTTTGTTATTATTTGAACTCTCTTGGAAGAAATACTTCTTTTTTCTTTTTTTTTTGCTAGGGCCTCACTGTGTTGCTAACCCTGGCTGTTCTTGAACTCAGTATTTAGCCAGGCTGTTCAGACTCATAGAGATTTGCCTGCCTCTGCCTGAAGGAAACTTTCATTGTTATTAATTTGTTTACTTAGTGTGTGTGTGTGTGTGTGTGTGTGTGTGTGTGTGTGTGTGCGTGCATGTGTAGCATGGCAAGCTTGTGGAAATCAGAGGAGAGCAGGCAGAAGCTGCTTCTCTCTTTCCACCATATGGATCTAGGGCCCACTGAGCCATCTTGCCAAACCTGTTTTTTGTTTGGAAAAAAAAATTATTGTGCATGCTTAAAGACATGTGTGCATGTATTTGCGTGTGTGTGTGTGTGTGTGTGTGTGTGTGTGTGTGTGTGTGTGTGTGAGAGAGAGAGAGAGAGAGAGAGAGAGAGAGAGATCAGGTACTTGCATACCACAGCATGCTTATGGAGATTAGAGGCCAGCTCTAGGCCTTGATGCAGCACCCGAGGCTGATACATCAAGTGCTTTTACCCACAGCCATCCTGCAGACCCAGGAGAATCTTTGTAATTGTTTTCATATCCGGAAACATTTTATTTATGGCTTTTTTTTATTTGTTTTGTTTTGACTCTTGCTATGGTAGCCCAAGCTATCTTGAAACTTGTTATGTAGCCCAGGCTGGCTTTAAACTCATAGTCAGTGGTGGTGCACACCTTTAATCCCAGCACTGGGGGGGCAGAGGCAAGCAGATCTCTGTAAGTTCGAGGCCAGCCTGGTCTACAGAGTGAGTTCCAGGACAGCCAGGGCTCCTTAGAGAGACCTTATTTCAACAAACAAACAAAAATTAGCTCACAGTCTTCCTGCTTCAGCCTCCCCAGTACCAGAATCACACATGTTCCTCATGGCTTGGCTTTATTTGTACATCTTAGGAAGTTTCACTCATTTCCCCGAATGTTTCTGGCTTCTGTTTGGTTTTTGTTTTTTTGTTTTGTTTTGTTTTATTTTTAGCTGAGGATTGAACCCAGGGCCTTGCACTTGTTAGGCAAGTGCTCTACCACTGAGTTAAATCCCCAACATGTGTTTCTGGCTTCTGAACGTGTGCTCACAGTGTGCACCCCTGTCCTCCTCCTTCCTCTTTCTCTGAGTTCACATTCAGATCTCACTGTTCCTGTGCTGTCTCCTTTTATCACAAAGCTGGGTGACGTGTTATTTACATCAACTCAATAATGTTGCAAAGAATAAGATAATATTTTTGTATTCCGTACTGTAAAAATTCACTTTTTTTCCTGTGAAGTTTTATATCTTAAGTCAAAGGACCAGCTACATATTTTGCCTTGAATTTAGTCCTGAACTATCCCACCTTTACATAGCATGTGCTCTGACGGTTGTATTTGTTGTTGGTTTGTTTTGGAGACAGGTCAGCTGGCCTCAAACTTGCTGTTAGCATGACCTTGAACTCTGGATCCACCTGCCTCCGCCTCCCCAATGCTAAGCTGTACAGGCATGCACCATTATGCCCAGCTCTAATAATTGCATGGGACCCAAAACCAACCGACCAACCAACCAAATTTACCTTAGACCCCATTTTTTAACACATTGACAGTTGGTTCAACTTGAGGAGGGGTCTTCTGTTTTTCTTGCATAACATTTTCTAGGCTGTTTTTATTAAGCATGTTCATACCTTTATAACCTTCTGATCCATATATATATACATATATATATGACTATATATATGATAGGATCACAACTATCTATAACTCTGTTCCCAGGATGTCTGGTGCCCTCTTCTGGCCTCTATGGGCACCAGCACACATGTAGTGCACATATACACATGTAGATATTCACACAAACACATAAAAATCTTATATCTATCTATATCTTTTTATTTTTCTTGATACAGATCTCACTATACAGCCTTGGTTGGCTTGGAATTTGCTCTTTAGACCACAAAGCTGGCTTTGTGGTTTTGAACTCACAGAGATCCACCTGCTTCTGGAGTGCTGGGGTTCAAAGTGTGCACCACCGTGCCTGGCTTATAAATAATTAAAAAAAAAAGAGTCCATCACATAGACTAGAGAGAAATTTGGAATCATAGATGCATTCTCCCTGGTCTGGAAGAAAGCAGACATCACTGTGTACTGGGCAACGAACTGCACTGGCCTGCAGGAACCGAGGGCAGTGTGCAGTCAATAGACAGCAAGAAATGGGACCCGAGTATTGGTGAAATTATTAAGGCCACTCCACGTAGTTAAAAGGGAGGTTTATTTAGTGGGGTAACTTACAAGTGAAGGAATAGGATACAGGGTCTGGGAAAGGTGTAGCGCAGTATGTGGTGTTCTCTGGAGAACTCTGCTCGGTCTACCTCCAGCGTCCAGGGTCCAGGAACCAAGAGCAGGCAGCACATCCAGATCTCGGGTCTTCAGGGTCCTCTCTTGGCCCCGCCTTGTAGGCATGACAGTTACCAAAGCCTCAATGGGGGTTGGAACTTCCAGACCAAAGCTGGAATGACTACCCACTACACTCGAGTCCTACAATAGGTGCTGTGTATATCAGTAACTCAAATGAATGAAGAAGACCTTGAGCTGTAGTAGCTGAGTGAAGAGTAAGCTATATTCTTTAAGAAAGCCAGCGGGACCTTTTAGTTAATTATATTTTAGAGAGAGTCTTACAGCTATGTAGCCCAGGCTAGCCTTGAAATCCTTCCACTCCCAAGTACTTCGATTACAGATGTGCTCTACCATCTGTATTTGTTTTTAATGAATCTCATACTTAAAATATGCATGTGTGATATAAAAAAATATTTCACCTGGAACTGTTTGGGAAAATGTTGCCAACAAACTTCATCACTCAGAATACTTTAACGTGTATTTCCTATGTAGCCACTGTCACACAACTGTCCAATGGGTGTCAGCTGCCACCACCTGACACTCAGACTTGGAGGTTTTCTAACACCCTCCCTAGCGCTAGGCTCAAGGTCAGGAACTGACTGTGTGTTTAGGTATCGTGTCTCTGGTTTGTCCTTCAGAGCTTGCGTTTATTTCCATTGTCAGGAAACTTTGGAAGACTGAAGCTGCCATCTTGCATAACATCCCTCGCTCTGGCTTTGTCTGACCTTCCATGGTAGACTCTGTTTGCATTATTAGCGGGGATAGCCCAGAGAGGCTGACGTGGTCATTAGCTCCTTTCAAGTGGTGCGTGGCTTCAATTTGTTCTGTTACTAGTGGCCTCATTTTGATTATTTGATTAAGGTACTGGCTGCTAGGCATCCAATCTGTAAAATTACTCTTTTTCTCCCCTTTGTAAGGAATGTTTTTGTTGGGAAACCTTTTGAGCCTGAGTAAATAATCGTATTCTCCATTAAGTCAATGAATTAATTTGTATCAGTATGACTTATGGGTTCTTATATTCTGTATTGGGTTGTTATCATTATTTTCTGAGGCTCACATTATCTCAGATCTGGCCAGTAGGAGTCCTTAAGCTGACTCCTGTCTTTTCAATATGTTCCTGTAATTCTTTGGGCATCGCATTCCTTCCTGGCACAAAATGTTTCAGGCTCGTTGTGCACGTTACCTGCCCTAGTTCTGAAATTAGCTGTTTTTTCATGGAACCCTGATTCTCTTGACTGGAAAACGATAGTAATAAAAGATCTGAGTGCTCCTTTCTTACTGTTCTTGGAAGATCCCTGCACCAGGTCCTCTCAGGGGATGGAATTAGAGAATAGATTTATGAATATATCCATATCTATGTGTGCATAGGCATACATCATCCATGTCCCCATTTCTCTCTCTGTGTGTATATATGTATATATGAGGCCATATTCGAGATGCTATCTTGTGGGTATCTGTGTGTGTTTGTTGTGAAGGGTACATGTGCACATGGTGTGGGAGCCAGAAGTCAACACTGGGTGTTGTCTTCTATCACTGTTCACCTTCATTTTTAAGACAGTTTCTTTGGTGAACCTGGGGCTCACTGATTAGTGAGATCGGCCAGCACTGTTCAGGTGTCCACCTGTCTCAGCCCTGCCTCCCCACCATGGGGGTTATGGGTACATGCTGCTGCCACAGTTGGCTTTTACTTGGGAATCACATCTCAGGTCCTCATGTCCATGCAGAAAATATTTTACTCACTGAGCCATCTCCCCAGCCCCCAAGAAGCTGTCTTTTAAAAAAGGACTTTAAAAAAAATATTTTCCTGGTATGTCCATGAGTGTTTTCTCTGCATGTGTGTCTGTACCTGATCCCCTCGGAGACCAGAGGAGGGCATTGGATCTCCTAGAACCAGAATTACAGAAGGCTGTGGGCCTTTGTGTAAGTGCTGGGAATTGAACTTGGGTCCTCTGGAAGAGCAGTCAGTGCTCTTAACTGTTGAGCTATTTCTCCAGCTGAGAGAAGTTATCTTTCGCAAAAAAACAAACAAACAAAAAAAACTATAGTTTGAGTGTAATACAAGAAAAAACAGCCTAAGAAAAACTTGAAAAACATTGTACTTCACATAATATTTAAGCTAAACTATATATATGTGTGTATATACGTGTGTATGTGTGTGTGTGTGTGTGTGTGTGTGTGTGTGTGTTGTATATGTTACACATTTGGAGTTAGTTTTTAAATTATCCTTTCACCGTGGGCTAACATATATGTAGACCCCTGTGAATGATATAAAGGACGGGAAGGAAGTCCTTGCACAGCAGAGTTCAGGCAGGGATGAATCAGCCTCCTGGCCCCTCTGAATGGGCTCTGCAGTCACCAATCCTTGACCCTCTCCGGAGCCAAGACGCTCCCGGCTTTTCCCTTCCTTGCTCTGGTGTGACCACAAATGCATGTATCCCTCCACACCGTCATTGCATCTTTCCTATTAATGGAATTACATTTCTCTCTCTCTCCTTTCTGGGGTAGTCTTACTTAGCCCAGGCTAACCACTAACTTGGTGTGTAGCTGAGTATGACCTTAAACTTGATTTTCCTGTCTTTATCTCTGAAGCGCTGGTAAAGGCATGTGCCACCATGTCCAGTTTTATACAATGCTGGGGGTGGGACCCAAGGCTTCCTGTGTGCCAGGCCGACACGCTTCCAGCTGAATTATATCAGCACCTTTAGAATTCCATTTCCTATAAATGGCCTGTTCTCCCATGCTCCCATCCTTTGGCAGCTTTTTTTTTTTTTTTTTATGATTTGCTCACTTATGAGTTTCACTCATTGCTGATACTGGAAATGTGGTCATGACAGACATCACATGAGAAGTACAGGCTATTTCATTTATTAGTGAGATGCAATTTAGAAATAAGGGCCTGGAGTGATGGCCCTGTTAAGGGTGCAAGCTGCTCTTCCAGAGGACCCAGGTTTGCTTCCCAAAACCCATGTCGGGCAGCTCACAACCACCTGTAACTCTAGTTCCAGGGGATCCAGTGCTTTCTCTAGGCTCCACGGACCCCTGTATATATATATATACATATATATATATATATATACATATATATATATAACACACACACATGCACACACACACACACACACACACACATATAAAACAATAAAGATAAACCTTTAAGGGCTAGTGACATGGTTTAGTCCATAAAGACACTTGATGCTGAGTTTAATGACCTGAGTGAGATGCCCAGGACCCACGTAGTGGACGGAGAACTGACTCTGGTAAGACCCTTGACCTACATCCTCGTTCTCTCTAAATCAATAAACATAAAGAATTAAATAAACTGGGTTAAATGAAATAAAATAAAAAATAAAAAAGCTGTGGGTGGGTGGGGGTGGGTGGGTGGTGGCATACACCTTTAATCCCAGCACCAGGAGGCGGAGGCAGGTGGATCTCTGTGAGTTCGAGGTCAGCCTGTTCTACAGAGTGAATTCTAGGACAGCCAAGGCTGTAACATATTGAAAGTCTGTCTTGAACACACCCAAAAAATTTAATAAACATTTAAAAAAAGAATAAAGGCAGCATGGCTGAGCATATAGCTCCATGGTGGATACTTCCCTAGCATGCCTGAGACCTGGGTTTAATCCCTAGTACCAAAAGGTACTCAAATATCTTCACCGTGGCTGATGTTGGTGCTTTTACATGTAACCGTCCCTTGTCTTTCTGCTTCATGATGTTATCAGTGTTGTCGACCAAAATGTCTCATTAATCGCCCTGTTTCCTGCTGTAGGACACAATGATTACATCTGTCCAGCAACGAATCAGTGCACCATAGACAAGAACCGGCGGAAAAGCTGCCAGGCCTGCCGACTTCGCAAGTGTTACGAAGTAGGAATGGTCAAGTGTGGTGAGTGCTCCCTTCCCTTTTACTGCAGTAGGTGCCTGGGAGAGCCGAGGAGCTGGAGTCACGTGGCCTGGCAGAGAGGCGACTCAGGGCACGGGAGTTATCTGTAAGTGTGTGCCCATCAAAGTGCACTGGTTATTCCTCACAGTGGATATGCAGACAGAGCTGGGTAGGTGTGAGCAAGCACAGGACAAAGATGTCAGTGCATTGGAGGCCAGAGGCTGACACAGCTCGGTGGAGGAGTGAAGGAGCGGCCTCTGTGTAGGTTGGGGGACTGTTAGCTGCTGAGATGCTCAGATCGGCTGGAGGCCCACCTGCCAGCGAACGGTGACGTCCTGGCATGAACGTCCGCAGTGAAAGCCTGTGACGGGAAAGCAGACTGTCTTGTGGATTTCTCAGGTGCCTGTCTCTCCACTTGCTTCCTACAAGTAGGGGAATAGATGCTTCGAGATGGCACTCCCAGTGGGAAGACGATCTGTCTGGACGGCATCTTGGCTTGGCTTCTTTGCTTTTCTGCTGACTGTTCATTCAGCTTCGGCTCTCTCTCTAGCCCTTGGGTTTATCTCTGAAATGCAGCTATCTGTTTGTTTGGGTTTTGAGAGGAGCAGGAAGCAGACAAATGGGAATCCCGGGGCGGTGTCCGATGCTCGGCTTCCCTCAGCTCTCCTCACGGCATAGTGCTTATGAATTATGACTTGGACACAGGCTCAACACAGACAAGTAAAGAATTGATCACATAGGTCAGCACAGCAGCTCACACCTGTAACCTCCGCCCTCGGGAGGCTAAGGCAGAAGGATTACTGTGGGTTTGAGTCCGGCCTGGATGATAGAGACCCTGAAACAAAACGGGTGAGGCTTTCTCATCTCTTTGGGAATTCCAGAAGATGAGCTAAGAGGTGTCACGTAGGTGGGTATTCTGCTCTCCACGGAACAGAAAGAACATATTTGTACGTCTCATTGCAGTGACAGATGCCTTGAAGGAAACGGGTGAAGGGAGGAAACTTCATTTTGGCCGATGGTCTTAGAAGTTCTGTCCATGGTCAGCTGGCTTGTTAGGCTCCTGGGAAGCCAGAAGCTTCATAGAGGAGGTGTGTGGGGAGGGAAGCTGTTTACTTCACGGTGGCCAGGAAGCCAGGAAGGGTGCAGGGGGACAGGGACAAGCTATGCATTTCAGATAAGCACAAACACCTCCTCCGACCAGACCTCATTTCCCCCACCTCCCAGTAATGCCACCATACTCTGAATTCATCAAGAGATTAGTCTCCTGAAGAAACCAGTCTTCGCAGCCCAGTTACCTCTCAACAGGGCCACCTGCTGTAGCCAGGCCTTCCAACATGAGCCTTCCAGGGGACACCTCATATCTAAAGCATGAGACATGTCAACTGTTTCTCTCTCCTCCTCTTCCTCCTCCTCCTCCTATTCCTCCTCCACTTCTTCCTCCTCCTCCTCTTCTTCCTCCTCCTCCTCTTCCTCCTCCTCTTCTCCTTCTTTCCCTTTTTTTCCTCCTTTTTTTTTTTTTTTTTTTGGAGCCTGTCCTGGATCTTGCTCTGTAGACCAGGCTGGATCCACCTGCCTCTGCCTCCTGAGTGCTGGGATTAAAGGCGTGCGCCACCACCGCCCTGCCTTGTCCTGCTTCTTCTTTACAGATGTATTTATTTTAGTTTTATCTATATAAGTGTTTTGCCTGCATGCATGTCTGTGCACCACCTTCATGCGGTGCCCATGGAGATCAGAAGTCATTGGATCCCCTGGAGCTGGAGTTACAGATGGTTGTGAGTCACTGCATGGGTGCTGGGAGCTGATACCGGGTCCTCTGCAAGAGCACCAAGTGTTCTTCACCACTGAGCCATCCCTCCAGCTCCTATCCCTCCCTTCATTCCTGGCAGGTTTCTGCTTTTCTCTAAATCCTCTATTCACATCTGTCCTTCTCCACTGTCTTTAAATTCATATATATATATTTATATGTATATATATATATATA
>CABHPQ010000868.1:0-28624 GCA_902168405.1 Peromyscus aztecus | reverse complement strand
TTCCCCTCCCTTCTCCTCCCTCCGATCCCTTCCATGTACTCTTCTTGCTTCCTCTAGAAATTATGGCCTTTTTTGTTGTTATTGTTTTACACACACACACACACACACACACACACACACACACACACACACACACATTGCTCCGTCCATTTAATGTTACCTGTATGTAGATGACTTCGGAGCTGACCCCTTGGTTGTGGCTCTCCCCTGGGAAAGGCTGTTTTTCCCACTCTCAGCATCCCTTAGTTGCCTATAGTTCTTAGGCTGTGGGCGGGGCCCCATGAGATTTCCCCCTCCACGTTAGCGTGTCTATTGGTGTTGTACTTGCTCACATCTTGTTTACTCATCCATATTGTTGAGGAACCATAGGTGTGGCTTCTGTGTTTCTGATCCTGCCCTTTAGGTTGAAGCATTCAGATGGTTATTGAAACGGTGAGTGGACACCCACCTTGGCTGACTTGGGGGTGTAGAGGGGGAGAGTGTGGGGTCAGAGATGATATGGCTTCGTGATAAAGACACATTGTGATGTAAATATCCAGGAACACAAGCTGAATAGCTATGTATCTGGTTTGGATCCCTGCGCTGGGATAAGAGCTCAGCATCGTTAGGATGCCATCCCTTGACTTGCCTCCTGTATGGATAGTATGGAAAGTAGGCAGTATGAAACAGTCATTACAACTCAGCTTAGGATCAGACTCTGATCCGCTTGATCGCTATTTCCTAGCTTTTCAACCTAAGACAAATCATTTTCATTTTAAAACTTTGTGTGTGTATACGTGTTTGTGTGCGCACACATGTGTACATAGGTATGCGTGCATGTGTGTAAGTGTGTGTGGAGGCCGGAGGTCAGTCTCAGGTACCTCCCTTTTTGGGAAAGTGTTTCCCACTGAACTGGAACTCACCTGTTTGGCTAGCATAGGTAGCCCTAGGGATCCTCTTGTCTCTGCCTGTGCAGTGCTGGGGATCCAGGCGTACACTGCTGCACCCCACCTTTTAGATTGGTGCTGGGGATCAAACCCGAGCACTTTGCTCACTGGCCTATCTCCTGACCCTGATTTTTATTTGTATTTTTTTGAGACCTGATCTCATGTAGCCCAAGGTAGCCTCAACCTTGCTTTGTAGTCAAGAACAGCCTTGAACATAGCTCCTCACTCTGCCTTCCAAGTGCGGAGACAGCAGGGCTTGATCCACCAAACCTGGTTTCTGTAGTCCTGGGACTCAAACCCAGGCCTTCATGCACGCTACTCTACCAGCTGAGCTACATCCCCAGCCCTGTCTGCACATCTGTTTTTAAACGCCTCGTCCTCATATACTGTACGAAAGACAAACACACAGTCAGAAAAATACCTTCTTAAGAGATACATTTCGTTTCATTGAACTCTTTGGGTTCTGATTGATATTAAGCATCTATAGCACTTTATTACTAAAGTGAAAATATGTGTAGGCTGGTCAGATGGCTCAACTGGTAAAAGTGCGTCTCGCTGAGCCTGCCGGCCTGAGCTCAGTTCCCAGACCCACAAGGCAGAGGGAGAGAACTGACTCTCGCGAGTTCTCCTCTGATCTCCACGTGTGCACAGTGGCACACGTACACCCACAAACATACACATGTGTGTGCATATACACACACACACACACACACAAATAAATAAATAAAAATGTAATAAAGTAAAAAAAAATGAAATACATGTTCAGCTTTTAACTCTTGCAGTTATAAATTAGGTTCAAGTGTCCCTAAGTCAATGGTACCTTTCCTGTGTCAATGAACCAAGGTCAAACCAACGAAACCAAACAAAAGCCCCGACAGCCCATCTTGAATCCAACACTTTTTCCTTTTGGTTGATCATTTTATGGTTTTCTTTGTCTTCCACTACTTAGGGGTTGGATATCTTCTATTTCAGTCCCTTTCATGAAATTTCTATTGACATGCATTTTTGACTGATTTGAGAAGCTCAGCTTCTTCCTAAGTAAAACAGTTCTTTTGAAGTTCTAACCTGAGACCCCTTCTGATCTTCCACGATGCTCTTTGCTCACCTTCTTTGTTCATCCCTAGAAACTACATTATTATCATTCATTCCCAGAAACTATTATTATTACTATAATTTTGATCATTCAGTGCTCTGCTGGGGTATGTGTGCTAAGGATTGAACCCAGGACCTTGGCCATGCTGGGCAAGCACTCTGCCACTGATCTACACCCCAGCCCTCATACAGTGACTTTTTTAAAAAAAGGTTTATATTTTCTGTTTTCTTACAATTACTTCTTAAATGTCATCATTTCTGTGGTCATTTTTCTCCATTCTAAAAACACATGAGTGGCGTGGCTTCTCAGTCATTGTTTAGTGGAAAATGTCCCAAGCTGTTTTTAGATTTGTTTCATGTGTGTGGCTATTTTGCCTCATGTGTGTGCCTCATGTGTGTGCCTCATGTATGTGCCTCATGTATGTGCCTCATGTATGTGCCTTGTGTTCCTGGAGGCCAGAAGAGGACGTTGGATCCCCTGGAACTAGTTACGGATGGTTGTGAGTCACCATGTGGGTGCTTGGAATTGAACCCAGTTCCTCTGCAAAAGCAATAAGTGTTCTTAATAGCTTAACCATCTCTCTGCTCCCTAGTGTCCTTAATTTATTTTCAGATTCAGATGATACCTCAATCAGCTGAGAAGACGACTCAAAATTCAAGAAGAACTAGATGTGGTGGTACAACACATGTATTCTCAGCATTTGGTTGGCTAAGGCAGGAGGATGGTCATAAATTCAAGGCCAGCCTGGGCTACATATTAAGTTCGAAGTTAGCCTGAGCTACATTTCAAGACCCTATTTCAAAAAATCAAAACAAGAGGGTGAGATGGGGGATAGATTTGATCAAAACATATTATATGTATGTATAAAACTCTCAAGGAGTAAATAAAGGAAAAAAACCCAGGAAGTATCTGAAATTATAAACATGGCCAACACAAATATATGTGTGTATATGAATATATTTATGTATTATGTATATATTCAAATTAATAAGAATGGCCTATATATATTCAAATAATGAAAAATACCAATATATCTTTGCCAGGCATGGTGGCTAATCCCAGTAATCCCAGTGCATGGGAGACTGAGGAAGGTGTATTTCTAGGAGTTTGGGGCCAGCCTGGGCTACAGAATGAGACCCTTGTCTTAAAACATAAAAATTGATTTTCTTACCTTATTTTGTTTTTTTTTACAATCTCATGTAGTTCATCCAGGCTAGCCTTGAACTCACTATGTAACCAAAACTGCCCTTGAGCTCCTGGTCCTTCTGTGCCCACCTCCTGAGTACTGGAGTTAGAGGACCGTCTACCACTCCTGGCTTTCCCTTCATCATTTTAAAAACATCCTTTCATTATGTTCTGATAAATAGTTCTATAGTAACAAGAATATTTTGATACCAGCACAGGCATAGAACTACCAGTAAAACTGAGTAGAGAATCAGGAATCAATCACCTATATAGGTAAATATTTATTATTGACAGGCATTTAAAATTGGCAGGAAAAAGCTTATGATATAACAAATGTAGGGAACACTTTATCTATTTGGGGAATGTGACATGAAATATCAACTTTACATAATACAAACATGTATAAAATTTCAGAAGATAAAGGAGAATACTTTTATAATTTTGGTGCAAAACAAATTTATTTATTAAAGCTTCTTTTTAAAATTTTTTAATTTAAATTTTTCTTTTTTTATGACTTATTTAATTTTATTTTTATGTGCATTGGTGGTTTTTTTGTCTACATGTATGTCTGTGTAAAGGTATCAGATCCCCTGGAATTACAGTTTACAGTTACAGACAGTTGTGAGCTGCCATGTGGGTGCTGGGTATTGAATCTGGGTCCTCTGGAAGAACAGCCAGTGCTCTTAACCACTGAGCTATCTCTCCAGCCCCTTAATAAAGCTTCTTATGGCAGAAGGCACCCTGAGAAAAGTTTAAAAACACAAAGAAAACCAGATGCTGCGTGTATCAATGTTCTACAAAGAGCCTTTATAAATTTTAGAAGAAAAAGGAATAAAAATAAAAAGTCAAGCCGGGTGGTGGTGGCGCACACTTTTAATTCCAGCACTGGAGAGGCAGAGGCAGACAGATCTCTGTGAGTCTGAGTCCAGCCTGATCTACAGAGTGAATTCCAGGACAGCCAGGGCTACACAGAGAAACCCTGTCTTGAACTGTCCCTTAAAAAAAATAGGCAGTGTGCAAGTAAAGAAATATAAAGGGCAAACATTTTGAATGTTACTAATAATTTAAAAAATGCAAAATAAGAAAAGACTGTTTACTCACTCCTAAGACCAACAAAGATTAAAAGTAACACTAAGGCCAAATAGGTAGTCGTTAAAACATTGTTTAGATTATGAATTTTTAAATATTTTGGAAGGTAATCTATCAGTAACTATAAAATTTTAAATGTACATATGCCTTGTTTGAACAAGTTAACTTCTTTGAATTTATTATAAAGAAGTAATTGAATATACCTACAAGGCATTTTTCACTGTAATATTTAATAAAGAAATTATAATAACATAGACTTACGTCAGCGTGGGACATTTTAGTTTTTGTTTTTTGAGGTACAGTCTCCTTTATAGTTCAGGCTGGCCTGGAACTTCCTGTGTATCTCAAGTTGGTCTGGAATTTGTGGCAATCCTCTAGGCTCCGCCTGGGTTCCAGCCATGCCCAGAACAACACTGGATTTTAAAAGTAAATGATATTATATTAATAGGATGGAATGCTTCATAGATTGTGAACTTTGTTTATTATTGTGTGTTCATGGAGATCAGACAACTTTTGGGAGTCAGTTTTCTCTTTCTACCTTGTTGAGGCAATGTCTCTCTTGTTCTTTTTTTGGCACTACGTTCTCTAGGCTAGCTGGACTGTGGGCTTCTGGGCAATTCTTTTGTCTCTGTCTTCTGTAGGAGTGCTGGGATTATATATATATATATATATATATATATATATATACACACATATACACATATATATTCACATACACACACACATTTATGACTTTTTTTTTTTTGAGACGGGTTCTCATTACATAGCCTTGGCTATCTTGGAACTCTCTATGTAAATCAGGCTGGCCTCGAACTCACGGAGATCCATATGCCTCTGTCTCCTGAGTGCTGGAATCAAAGGCGTGCACCACTACACCTGGCATGTAAGGCTTTGTTTACTTGAATTCTGAGTGTTGAATTCAGGTCATGAAGCTTGTATGGCTGGTGCTGTTACTCACCGAGCTATCTCCCCAACCCAAGTGACATATTTTCAATAAGATTAAGAGTAATTTATGAAACAGTGTATATACTATGATTCTAACTTTGTTATAAAATATTTAAAAAAGCATAAAAGAAAAAATACTGAAAGGATTTATGGCAAAATTAACTTTTTTTATATTTTCCAGGCTTTTTCAGTTAATTTATTTGAAATATATTTGTGTAAGTATATTAAAAAAATACATACATGTATATAAAGGTTTTCAGAATGTCGTTAGCTTGTATTGTTTGCTAACTGCAAATAGCCATGTTAACATCCTGCCTTTTCCTTACTTTCTACATGAGGAAAATTCCTAACTTCGTATCTTCGAGCCTGGGGTCTATCAGCACACTTTAGAAGAGAAACAGATTCAGTAGCCAGTGATAACCTTGAAACGGAGCAGAAGTTTCCAAACACGTTATGTTGTTAGTACATCCAGACAGTCGTTATCTTTGTCCGTGGCCCACAGACTCCAAAATATGAAGTGGCATGATATCAATGCTATCAACACCATTGTCAGCACAGCGGCTTCTTACAGGGCTGGGAGTCGAACCCAGGGCCTTGCACATGGGAGTGGAGTACTTAAGCTACTCACCTACACCCTCAGTCCCTCGCCATTTTTAGGCTGGTCATTCAGAGAGGTGGAATCTTGGGTGGAGAAACCACTGGCTTTGTCGTCTGCTCTCCTCTTTAGGCTCCAGGAGAGAAAGGTGTGGGTACCGCATAGTACGAAGACAGAGGAGTTCCAGTGAGCAGGCACACTGCCTGAGCAAAGCCAAGAGAAACAGCGGACACATACCTCGGGTGAAGGAGCTCCTGCTGAGCACCCTGAGCCCAGAGCAGCTGGTGCTCACCCTCCTGGAGGCAGAGCCGCCCAACGTGCTGGTGAGCCGTCCCAGCATGCCCTTCACCGAGGCCTCCATGATGATGTCCCTCACTAAGCTGGCCGACAAGGAACTGGTGCACATGATTGGCTGGGCCAAGAAAATCCCTGGTAGGACTCTCTCTCTTGACTTCGTTCTGTTTATTTGTAACAAGGCCCATCTCTCACACTTTGGGGACAGTGAACTTCATCTGGATATATAATAGTTTGTTTGATGTGTTGTTTTGTAACCTTTTATTTACAAGATTTTTTTTAAATTAAATTTTGATTTGGTGTATATGTGCACACCTGTATGGAGCTATGTGAACATAACTGCAGGTGCCCGAGGAAGCTAGAGCTGTTAGATCCTTTGAAACTGGAGTTACAGGTAATAGTGAGCTGTCCAGTGTGGATGCTAGGCATTGAACTCAGCCTAGGTGCTGGAAATTGAACTTGGGTCCTCTACAAGAGCAGTACATGCTCTTAACAGCTCAGTAAAATTTGTAACTTACAACGATGGTGTTTTCATCTTCCTACCTTGACATAGATAACCTCAATATGTCCTGGAAGGTTAGATTCTGTTGAGAATCCCTGGACTCTCAAGTTTTATATCAGCTAGAGTAGTTCAGGAAGCGTTGTATAGAGCTTCTTTTTATAGCTGACTCTTCGTCTTTGGCTCCCAGATCCATCCTGCACACACTGCAACCCTGCTAACGTTCACATCTCTTGCAGACAGTACCTGTCACTTACCTCATGTGCCCAGGTGTGGTCTGTGATAAAATCTGAGAAGGGACTTACTTAGACTTTGGAACTGGACTTAGGGTCACTTGGGCAAGTCTAGGGTGTTGGGGCCTGGTTAAAAGGTAGAAATGTGGATTCCATATTGACCAGTCTCTTGGCTGTTGACTTCTCAGCTTGTGAGGAAGGGCGTGGTATGTCGGGACAGGATAGAGCCTGTCTCATAGTGAAAGGCTTCTCAGACGCTAAATAGGAATTTACAAAATATCATTCCAATAGAGAAAGAATTGGTATTGTATGTAAACAGAGTAAATCAGCAGTTGAAGTAGTGTGAATCAATGGGCCAGTAAATCTTCCCACTATTAAAATGGGATCATGCAGATAATGCACTTTTTCATCCTATAAATCGTTATTTCCCCAGGCCCATTTGTACCCAACTTAGGATGGTTTAGCTCACAGTTCTTCACTGTGGGTGTGACACTTGAAAGTATACACTTTTACTCATTCTGGTTTTCTCCTTCAGTATAAGATTCAAGAGATCACTTAAGCTACTTGATGCTTTATTATAAAGCAAGCCCTGTACTAAATGGTTTTACCAAACTGTCAGCTGACCAAAGTGTCCTAAGCATGTTTAAGGTAGGCTAGAATGAGCTACGATGTTGAATAGGTTAAGTTTATTAAATGCACCTATTTTTAAATATTATTATAATTATTTGTTTATTATTACTATTATTATTATCATTAGTGTACAAGCACACATGTGTGCACGTGCATGTGTGCATGTGTGTGTGTGTGAGTGAACGCTCATGCATGCACACACGCACGCATGCACGCACGCACGCACTCGCACACCTATGTCCCATGGTGCATGTGTGGAGGTCACAGGACAACTTTCAGGAGTTGGTTCTTTCCTTCCACCTTTGGTCGCAGGGATCAAACTCACATCCTCAGGCTTGCATGCAAAGCATTTTGACTGGCTGAGACATGGTACCACCCTACATATGGTTCTGTTTTGAGATGAAGGTCTCACAGGGTGGGCCATCCACTTCTTTTACAACCATCGAAGAAATAAAGTCTCTCTCTCTCTTTCTTTCTCTCTCTCTCTCTCTGAATTCTGAGCCAGGCCAAGGTTGCCATGGCCCTGGGGCAGTGTGGGCAGTAGCTGTAGGAGAGAAATTGTAAAGCTTTGGCATGGTTGTGTAGGTGGATGAAGAGCTATGGGAACCACGGCCCCAGGCGCAAGGGTCTCTTGTGGCCGTTGTTGGCTGGGCCCCGTTTCTTCTGAGCTTTCTGGACATCTCCGGCTTTCCAGCTTTGTTTTGTCTAGTGTCTCCACCTTTGCCAGGATTATTTCATTTTGTCTGCTGCTTTCCAGAGAAGAAAAACACCAGTGCACTTTCCTCTAGTTTTTGTTTCAAGTGTTTTCCAAACACCATTTTCAGGATCTCGCAGGAAAAATGGAGATGGGATGACTGACTATGGAAAGCTATTTGGCTCTCCCCACCCCCACAACTAATCTTTCTTCAAGCACGGTGTTTTGAAAGATTTGCAGGTGTCTGACGTATGACTGTGAGTGAGATTGGAAAGTGTAGACGTATCAGAACCTGAACTGAGCATAAGCATGTGGTTCTGCAAGGATTTGTCCATCTGTGTGTGGTGCGCATATGTGCATGTGTGTGTGTGTGTGTGTGTGTGTGTGTGTGTGTGTGTGTATGCATGCATGTGAGTGCCTAGAGGCCAGGGGTTGACACTAGGGTCTTCCTTGATTGCTTGCCTCCTTATATTTTGGTACAGACTCTCTCAGTGAACTTGGAGTTCACTGATTTTCTAGACAGGCTGGCCAGTGAGCCCCAGAGATCTGTCTATTTCTTTCTCCCTGGTATTGGGATTATAGATGCATGCTTCCCGGATACTGAGGATCAGACTCAGGTCCTTATCATTTCCCAGCAAGCACTTTACTGATTGAGATATCTCCCCTGCTTTGGATTTGTCCATCTTTACATTCATGCTCCATTCATTCAATTCACATTTACAGTACCATTACTTCAAAGGTTTGAGCATGTGTGGTTTCTCACTGTAGTAACACTGATAAAATATTTATAAGCGATCTTACCTATAGGAAATTCTCAGAGAGAGGCAAGATCACTTCCATTTTTTTCCTACAAGAAAAACAGATTTGACAAGAGATTAATTTAGCTGGGGGAGGGGGATTAGGGATGTAGTTTAATGGTAGAACGCTTGCCTAGCATGCTCAAGGCCCTGGTTTTGCTCCCTAGTGTGTACAAAACACACACACACACACACACACACACACACACACACATGCACACACTCGTGTGCACACACACACTTACTAGTTATGGAGGGACTAAGCTGATATTCAAAACCAGAATCCATTTCAATCCAAGGCTGTGCCTTTGGCTTGAACAGCCCTCTATTAGTGTGTGTTATGGAAGAAGTTCCTATGTCCTCTGCCTTGTGCTAAAAGCATTCACTCCTTAGCGATTCTGTGTTTCCTTCCAGCACTGTGGTTAATTCATGCCATTAGAGTATCGACTGCTTCTGTTGTTATCTTCGCTCTTTAGGATGGAATCACCTAGAGACAGCACTCCTACCCAGAACAGTCCTAACTCTGCATGGGACATGTTCAACAGTCAGAGAACCTACTTAGGTTGAAGCCTTGCCTTTCTGCGGGGAGGGGCTGGCTCAACTCTCTGGTTTACCTCCCGCCCCTATCCATCCACCCTCCAAACCACAGACAGACAGCCCCTCTGATTGACAACCGAGCTTTGGCTTCCTCAGCAGGGCGCAGGAATTACTAGGACAGTATAGCCATAGCTAAGGAGCCTAGCTCTGCCTTTTGGGCCCTTTCTAGCATCTGTCTGGGGAGCCAATGATTCTTAGAAATATAAAACCAAGTTCGTTTATTTTCTGGAGTGGTCAGAGGCTGGAAACTGCAAGTTGCACAGCTGAGGTCCCTTAAACCAGCATTTAATCACCTCTTTGAAATACTGATGGATTACTTCCCTTTGTTGTCTGGGTTTCCTTGCCGTTTAATAACTTGCCTTTCTGTCTTTACAGAAACGGGTTGCCGAGGGGGAGGTGTGTTTAATGGGCTCCTGTTTCCCCAGGTTTTGTGGAGCTCAGTCTGTTGGACCAAGTCCGGCTCTTGGAGAGCTGCTGGATGGAGGTGTTAATGGTGGGGCTGATGTGGCGCTCGATCGACCACCCTGGCAAGCTCATCTTTGCTCCAGACCTCGTTCTGGACAGGTAAGAAAAAAAAAATACTTTGAATTTCATCTCTGATCTGTTTGACTAAGCAAAGTGAGTGGGAACCGAGTCCGAGGCACTGCAATTAAATTCTCGCACCTGAAAGGGCAATTAAAGGATGCTAACACCATCCACTCCTTCACTGGGTCAAGAGCCCACAAAGAAGAGGGCATGGGTACCACCAGGATTCATCTTCCCGATCCCTTCTAATCAGTAGCGCATCAACAGTCACAGACCAGGGCTGTGGCAGGGGACTGCATCCTGCAGGGTCTTGGCCGCTGAGTCCATTTTTTTTTTCATTAAAAATTCTGCTCTCACATTGTATTCTTAAGCTGCCCTGCTGTTGAGTGACCAGTTACATCTCTGGACAGGTGATACAATTCTTATGACCCTTCCAAATTGATTTTTATGTGCTATGGCTTTAATGTTGATAGTATCATTTATCTCTAGTGGCATTTTGGAACATGTGGTGGGAGGGCTCGTTACTAAGGCCACATGAAAGCTAACAGACACCAGGACATGACAGTGCTTTGGGACATGACATGATGTCACAAAGTGGCTGGACTTAGTGTTCTTTTAAAGATGGCGGAGAGTGGGAACAACATTTTGATTTAGCTGAACTGTGTATGGAAGATAAACTGGGATGTCCAACAACAGCCAAGCTTTGTTATAGGAAAAAAAAAAAAAGGAAAACCTTCGGTGCACCTTTGAGTGGTTGGAAAAAATCTCCGTGGAAAAAGCAGTGGTGTTAAGCGTTCTGCACGGGAGACTGGGCACAAGAGCAGGAGGCTGCCTGGTGCTGGGAACCTCGAGTGCCTACCCCAACTCTTGCATCGTAACCCTGTTACCACTTTAGGTCATCAGAAGACCCTCACTGGCACGTTGCGCAGATGAAGAGCGATGCCCCAAGGTATCAGCATCCATTCTGCCCGTTGTCATGGATGGCACTGACAGAGAACACTGTTCTGAGTAAATGGAGGTGTTTTGGTGGAGAACAAATCCTGTGGGAAGAGCTGACGCATGGGATGTGGCTTGAGCAGGAGCAAGCCCAGGTGGTGGACGAGAGAGGGAGACTCTGGAAGGCCAGAGCGGTGGGGCAGGTACCAGACCCTCCAGTGACCCTCACAGAGCTAACACATAGCTGGTGCGTGCCAGGTTCTATCCTATGCACTCGATGTGTGTCGCCTTATTTCATCTCTCTTAAAAGCCCTTTGGGAGTGAACACCGTCCGTCATTCCAGTCCTTCAGTTGAGGAAATGGGAGGTGAGGTAGTTGATTTCCAGGCAGGGTAGTAAGTGATAGTGGAGATGTAGGGATCTGGTTCTAAAGTCCACACACATAGCACGTCACTCCCGTGGGAAAGAGAATTGGAAGGGCAAGGAGGAGGCCAAAGGCAAATTGACCTCATGATTTATTCTTTTGCCTTAGAGCACAGCCCTGTGACTGGGTCTGTTTCTACCCACTTCAGAAACACACTCCAGCTGTCTCCTCAGAGCGGTCTGTCAGGCTGAAAGGCCAAACACCCGCCAGGCCATTGCCTCACTCGCTCATTCCGCTTCACAAACTTCACAAACGCACACGCAGGAACACATACACGTGCAGTACTACGTTAGCTGTTCCACCCGTTGACGCGTAGTGGGGTTAAATAATTTTACTTTTTGTTTCAGTTTCTAGATGGATGCCAGATCTAGTGTTCCAGTAACTGAGACAGTAACTGGAGAGCATGTCTGGGAGTAAACTTAACCCTCCCCTTTCTCAGTACGGGTCCACCACCACTGCCTGGTTTCCCGCAGCTACAAGCACTAAACACTTTTATTGTTGTGTTTTTGTTTTTTGTTTATTTTTGGTGCTGGGCACAAAACTGAGAGCCTTGTGCTTGCTAAGCAGACACTTGACCACTGAGTTCAACCCCCTGCCACACTCTTTCTGCGATTTCTACAGGAAACAAAAACCTTGAAGTTGCTGAGGTGGAAGGGAAAATCCAGTGGTTTTGGCTTGTTTGTAAGAAGGTAGTTCTTTTTTTTTCCTGGAGCTGAGGACCAAACCCAGGGCCTTATGCTTGCTAGGCAAGTGCTCTACCACTGGGCTAAATCCCCAACCCCAACAAGGTAGTTCTTTTGGCATCCATTAGAAACATAAATTCATGTGAAGATCTAGTGTGAAACCTGAGCTTCTATTTGCCCAAAAATGCATATGCGGCTGGCAGGATGGCTCAATGGGTAGAGGAGCTTCTCATCAGCAGCGATGACGTGAGTTTGATCCCTAAGAGCCACGTGGCGGAAGGAGAGCATTGACTCCACCAAAGTATTCTGACCTCTAAGTGTAACACACACACACACACACACACACACACCCCACACACAAACATACACACAAACACACATACATACACACAGACATACATGTACAAACACACACACACACATACACACAAACACACACACACACAAACACACACACACATACATACACCCCCCCCACACACATACACACAATGTAATTTAAATAAAAATGCATTTAAATGTAATTTAAATTAAAAAATGTCAGCATCCACAGGAAACTGTCTACAGAGCTGTTCCTGGGCATTTGGAGCTGGGCTGGGACCCCACTGTGAACACTAGGGCTCTTGAGACTCCTAAGATGAATGTTCTTAGGGGCTACAACCACACTCAGTGTTGATAAGCGGAATGTTCTGGAAGATCATAGACTTTCACTCCTAAATTTTTTTTTCACTCCTAAATTTTAATTTACCCTGTGTAGCCAAGTAATTTCATTTTGGTTAAATATTTGTGAAGTCTCTCCCATGTGCTAAGCCATGAACTGGGCCCCTAGCCCTTGTCCAGCTTCCACACCCACCCTTAAGAGATAAGCCGGTGTGGGACCCGGCAGATACAGAAGCGAGTGGACAATTAGCAATGCCAAGGCCAGACAAGCCCACTCAATAGTTTGCCACTGTGGCAAACAGGATATTTTTCTTCCATGAAAAAGCATTCAAGTAAGAAGTCACTCCACATGCAATTACTAATTTGATCTTTATTTGGCACGCGCTTGAAGTGTCCTTCTATAAATAGGTTGATTTGACTGATGTGTCCTTTCGAATGCTAACACTCCAATCACGTGTCTCTGTCTTTAATCTCCTAATCCCCATCCTACCTTCTTACTCATAACTCGGTTTCCATCCCTAATTGCAAGATGAATGGCAGGATCGCATCCGTCGGTAGAAGTCCTTCCTCACTTCATTTGGTGTGTGACTCATTTCAGAGCAGGATGTTATTAAGAGCCACTTAGGAGGTGTGCTTTGCGTCCCTACGTGGCTCGTTTATTTTCTAAAAATGTATCTGGATTCTATAGCCTCTGATGTCATGGAAAGTACTTGAAACCTACATGAGATGAAGTGATTGCCAGTCCTACTTGCTAGAAAGGAAACAGCCAGGCCTGGTTCTTTAGGGTTGCTTAGACAGGCACTGTTTCTGTGAGGTACATGTGGGGATTACTTGAAGTTACAGTGTTTGCTGGGGCTTCAGATACCCCCATACCTAAACAACTCAATTTTGAAATACTAATTCTATTACAATGAAATGTTTTTAATGTGGGGATGGGTATTAATCTTGATATTTAGCACCTTTTCTTTGGTGTGGGTGGTAACTTCTAGAAAATAGGATTGATTTTAGCTGAATTGATTCAGCCTTTGGGGGAGTAAGAATGTGTGTGTGTGTGTGTGTATGTGTGTGTGTGTGTGTGTGTGTACACGTGTGTACATGCATGTGTGTTACATAACTGAACATAGCTCCACTTGAGTTTGAATTTTACAGAAGAATAAAGAGTCAAATTACTAAACCATCAATTCACAGTTGGACATGGTAGCCCATACCTACTAGTCCTGGGAAGGCAGAGACAGGAGAGTCACAAGGTTGAAGCTAGCCTGGGCTACATAATTAGATTCTGTCTCCAAAAAAAAAAAAAAAAAAAAAAAGCAAAATCAACAAAACAGAACGAAAACATCAGTGCAAGAGTTAGTGTCTGCCCATTTCCTCTCTGGTGATGTATTCAGATCAGCTTCTGTGGCTATCAAATATCTTGAAGCTCAGCACTTACAATTTCAAGCAAGGATCCTTCAGTAGGCAGAGTGGTGTGACATTTCGGCACCAGGGGCATTCAGGGCACAGGACTTCCTCCCCACTTGCTGTGTTCAGGGCTTCTGCAACCCTTACAGGAACTCAGAGCTGCCAAGGAGGTTTGGGGGACGTGTGAAGATGGGGTGTATGGAGTAGTAGGGTTTGTGTAGATTTGGTTCTCTTTGCCCAGGGCTCTGATTCTCCGAGATTTTTTTTTTTAATCTGTGAGTTAGTTCTTGGGGACCCTGGTGTTTTGTCTCTTAGCTCCACACTGGCAGAACAATGCAACTGTTTTCAGAAGTTCCTGAAACGCTGATCTGCCGAAGTGAGCAGTTGCATGCTTTGTGGCTGTGTGCGTGAGTCTGTGGGGCTCTGAATGCTGTGGGATGCAGGACCCTGGTGAGTCGAACACCTAACAGGCAAGACTAGTAGTCTCCAGTGGAGTCAGTTCAGATGCCTTCTACAAAGGTTCTCTCCTGAAATCCCACATTCACTGGAAATGACCTGGTTTCGGGGTGAGAGGAGATAGTGAACAGTCAGGTTTCTGTTTTTGTTGTTTGCTTGTTGTTTTATTTCAACCTCCATAGTCTAATAAGATATTAAAAGCAGCCTCCCCCAGCCCCACCCCGGCACCCACTTCTGTCAGGGTGGCTGCCCTTTGCTGCATGCTGCAGGTTTTTAGGAACTGGTAGGATTTTGTGCAAAGTCGTCTAACTGCTAGTCAAGGCCCTCCAGTAACTCTGCAGCTGAAGAGAGCAGACAGATTTTGAGAGCAGTGAGGTGGAATAATGTGTGTCTAGCTGTTGTGAGTAGAAACCAGTGCTTTCTACTTCGTGTATAATAGTTTCTTTCAAAGATAGATGTAACAGCTCAGTCCTATAAGGCACACTTAAAAGGTTTGTCTGAAACCTTTGTTTAAAAAACCATCTTCAGACTGAGTGTTGTGGCACACATCTGGAATTTCAGCATTTCAGAAGTGGAGGCAGGGAGGCCAGGAGATGAAGGCCAGCCTGGGCTATATAGCAAGACCCTGTCTCAATAAAACAAAACAAAACAAAAAACAATCCCCCCAAACATTAATGAACAAAAAGCCCACTTCAGCAAGTCAAAGTCAAGAAATTGTCACCTCCCCCGAAGTCTGTCTTCTTTCTGTGACTAATCCATCTTCAATTGTAATTTCTCTGTGTGTCACATTTGTTTTCTTCAAATGCCACTTAAATGTCTCTTGGCTCCTAGACCGATTTCTAAATTCAGCCCTATGTATGGAGATGTGAAAGTTGGTTTTTCTTGAAATATTTAGTTCTGACAGGCTCCCTCAATGGTACTTCCTGAAGGGAATGTGGGATCTCCCTTTTAATAAGCTGAGTCATCTCCAGTGAGGCTGGTTGACTACAATGGTTTGTATATAAGCTGTAGACATGGTAATGTCTCGAAGAAGTCCTTCTGGACCGAAGTAGAAGGAGACAGGTAGCCCCCAGTGCACACTTTTGCCTGAAAAAATTGTTGAAGAAGTTTTAGGAAATGCCCTGTGTTTTTCCCCCCTCCAATGCTAAGGATTTACCCCCAGAGCCCTATGAGTGTTAGGCAAGTGTCCCACCATTCAGCCCGCACCCGAGCACCCCTTGTTTCCTTTATACGGACATAGCACTAGTGACTTCCCCTTGTTACGTGTGCTCTTACTAATACCTCAGTATGGGAGGGACAAAATGACACCTAAGATGCCGTCTCTCGATGGCCGGCTAATGCTATGTGTTCCTTCAATTCCCAAATGAACTCTTGCAGGGATGAGGGCAAGTGCGTGGAAGGGATTCTGGAAATCTTTGACATGCTCCTGGCGACGACATCGAGGTTCCGTGAGTTAAAGCTCCAGCACAAAGAGTATCTCTGTGTGAAGGCCATGATCCTCCTCAACTCCAGTGAGTAACCACACAGCTGCGCCGTTTGGCTGGGGAGAAAGACTCTCAAACCGGTGTGGTGGTCAAGAGTGGCGAACCTCTGTTCGGTTTAGAAGGCGGAGAACAGCCTCACTTGCGACTTCTCCGTTTTACATGGGCTTAGACTGTAGTTAATGTTTGCTAACTTGAGTATAAATTACTCATTGGGTGAGTGACTGGCAGTGGATTTGAAAAGCGGTGCACGCCTTTAATCCCAGCACTCGGGAGGCAGAGGCAGGCGGATCTCTCTGAGTTCAAGGCCAGCCTGGCCTCCAGGGTGAGTTTTAGGGCAGTCAGGGCTACACAGAGAAACCCTGGCTTGAAAAACCAAAAAAAGAAAAGACTGAATTTTACAGTATTTGCCCTCCAGCCTTTCTTCAATCCTGCCAGACACAGGCGTTTCGCATGGTTAACGTGTATCATCTGTATTTAATGTTTCAGTTTCCACTCTTCCATATTCATTCATACGTTCGGTACTAACACTTAAGCTACAGCCAAATAGCTTGTGGTATTGGGAGAGACAGAAAGCAAATTATGAAAAATCCTGATGTCGGTGCTGTACTTGAGGGGCACAGATCTACAGAGGGGAGGGCTGCAAGGCAGTAAAGACTGTGGAAGGGAAAGAGACCGGACTCTTCAGGGAAGAGCTACAAGTGGCTCTTTTGGGAACTGGGTGGTCACCGCGAGGTGGTCACAGGCAACTTTGGGGGAGTGTCTGTGCGCAGAGGTGTATTATGGGAAGGTCACACCCGCTTTCCATAGGGAGGAATGACTGAAATGGAGAGACATTGAGACAAGGGTGTCCTTTAGATAAAGCGAGCCCAAACAGACTCGGCGTGGCAGGAACGAGGGGAAGGACTTGACTTCAGAGGTGGGAGATGAGGACAGTGTCTGAGCTGAGTGGGTGTTTTGGCTTTCCTAGTTGGTCTTATATAAACAATATCTGGTGATCGGGAACAACATTTGGATGGAAGAAAACCATACAAGGCAGATAAGAACAATTGGCAGGAACCGTCCCCCGCTCCAAGATAGCCACTATAAATAACCTTGTTGACCATAGGAAATAGTCCCCCCAAGTCCTTGTCTCTCTCCCTCCCCTTCTCTCCAGTATCCATTGGTTATTGATGGTAATAACAAAATCAATGGATCCCATTATCTCTTATATAAAATGGAGCCATATCCACCTATACCTCGTGTGTAGCCTCTCATATACTTGGCATCATCCCTGGGTTATGTACAATACCTAACCCAACAATGTGCATACTATATACGTGGTTGTTATACTGTATCTAGAGAATAGTGACAAAATGTGAATATGTAGAGCTTTTTAAAATCGTTTTTTTGAAACTGGCAATCAAACCCAGAGCTTTGCCCTTGCTAGGTAAGTGTGGTACCGCTCTCAGCGGCCACTTTGGCCCCAACTTGGTATAATAACAGAAAATTACTATGTAAAGTGCAAAATATGAGTCCCGGTTTATGTGATTAACACAGTTGACTGGGTTTTAATTACTCTGTGGCTGTCAGAGCTCCCAAGTGCTTGCACTTAGATTTTGTCTTCTCCCTGCGGACTGGGAGAGAGCACTCAGAGAGCAGCTCTGGGGTGGGCACAGGGCGCTGTCAGACAGCGGTGGGGATCCCGAGCGGAAAGTGGGGTAGACCTTGAAGGGGCAGGGCGGGGAGGGCTGAAGAAGGAATCCGAAGGATTTAGAACCCTGTCAGAGCCACTCAGTGTTCCTCAGAAAGTGACTTGTTTGTCGTTAGAGCGCTTCATGGTAAGGAGCCTGCTGTTTGGCTTGGCATCTTCTAGATGTCAGATTGTACCAACGTCAGAGCTGCAAACAGTGTCTGTGTAGATGGGCAAGACGAGGCTCTGGTCTTCTTCCTGCGGCATCTGATGAAGCTGCCTTTGTAGGAGGCGAGGAGGGCCGCGGGTTGGTATGGCCACTTTTGGCAGAAAAATCATTAACATTTAAGGTAAATCCGCATTTTTGAAAATCTTTACAGAAACTTTATTGCTTACTTGGTAGTCACAGAGAGTTTACTATTCTGTTTGGCATTGCCATGGGGAAACTGGGGATTTGGTTTCTTACAGAAATGCTCTGTTGGAAAGGGTGGCTGCTGTGCTAGCTCTGAAGGACTTGCAAAAGCACCCCCTTTTCTGGTTATTTGCAGCAATTAATTTAAAAATAAAACAATAACCAAGTCAAGGACTAACTTAGTGGGAATGAGTTGGTGTCCTCAACTGAAACAGCCTGACAGCCTAGGGTTTGTTGGCTGGGGGTGGTGGTGGTGGTGGTGGTGGTGGTGGTGGTGGTGGTGTGTGTGGTGTGTGTATGTGTGTGTGTGTGTGTGTGTGTGTGTGTGTGTGTGTGTGTGCTTGAGAGGAAAAGGGCTGCACGCAGCATCTCTGGTCTGCAGGTGGTGCTCTTTAAGGCTTTCGGTGAACGCCAACCTGCTGACGTTTTGAAGCCAGAAAGTGAAATGATCTCCGAAGTTCTCACAGGCTGAGAAATGCCTCACATTCTCACCAGGCAGTTGGAAAACCTTGTAATATCCTAGACTTTGAGATACGAAAACACTGAGAAAGCCGTTGCCGTAGTAATGGGGTAAAGTTAGCCCAGATCTACAGGCTACCAAATAAAACATAAAAGCAAGATTAGATTATCAAAAATATCATGAAATAATTTAACTGCAGTCTAGCACAAAGCTGAAGAATATTTGAAGGAATTCTCACTTGCTTATGGACAAAATCTATAATTCAGTCTTCAGTACTACAAAGAAGCCAGGAGCCTGGGGGTGTAATTCAGTTGGAAGAGTGACTTTGATCACACACACACACACACACACACACACACACACACACAAGATGCTCACTTAAACCCCTGCACAAGAAGTGCCTGGAAAGCCACAGCGAGACAGGTTGTCACCAAATTGCTTAAAGCCAGCAGGAAAGAGAAAAACCACTTTTCTTTCTTTCTTTTTTTTTTTTGAAACAAGGTGTTGCCATGTAGTTCAAGCTATCTGAAAAGCTCACGATTCTCCTGTCTCAGCCTCCTGAGCAGTGTGCTACCATGCCCAGGTTTAACTCTTCTGTCTGGCTCCATTGCCCAGACCGGCTCACGTCATCTGCCCGTGTCAGTGTTTGGAGTCATTGGGCATGCTCAGACATATACCACCACACCCACATCAGAAAAATGGTAAAAAGCTGCTGGGGGAAGGGGAGGGCATGACTTCATAGACAAAGGAACCGAGGCCAAGATGACAGCATATTTTCTGTTATCAAATCCAAGTCAAGAGACAGAGAGATGGGGTTGGAGAGTTGGACCCGCCATTAAGAGAACTTGCTGCTTTTGCAAGGGGTTCTGTTTCGTTCCCAGGATAACTGAAGCTCCAGGGGATCCGAT
This sequence comes from Peromyscus aztecus, assembly GCA_902168405.1. Lineage (NCBI taxonomy): Eukaryota > Metazoa > Chordata > Mammalia > Rodentia > Cricetidae > Peromyscus > Peromyscus aztecus. The sequence continues at coordinate 9,030 of CABHPQ010000868.1, read as the reverse complement.
ACCCTCTTTTGGCCTCCACAGTACCTGCCCTCATGTGCACATAGAGGCATACAAACACAGTATTTTTAAATCTTAACAAAAGAGACAGAAATAGCATATTTAGAAACAATGTCACTCTAGAATTCTTTATACTTTCAAAACCAAAGGTAAAATAAAAATATTTCCAGACATACAAAACTGAAAGATTTCAGTACTAGCAGAACTGTACTATAAGAAATACTAATGGTGGGGCTGGGAGAGGGCACAGCCGTTAGTGTGTACTGCTCTTGCTGAGGACCTAGGTACAGTTCCCAGTACCCAAGTCGGGCAGCTCACAACTGCCTGAACCTCCAGCTCCTGGGGATCTGAGCTTCCTTCTGGCTTATGAGGGCACTGTTCTCACACCCTTAACACATACAATTAAAAATAATAAGAATAACAATAAATATTAAAAGAAATAGATATTCCTCAAAAAGGAAAATGTTCTACCAAAAATTATGGAAACAGATCTACGCAAAGGCATATAGAGCATCTCTAAGTGAGAATCGGCTGAATAAACATTTTGTTTTCTTATCTCATCTTCTATGTTCGTATTTCAAAGATAACCGAGTGTCTAAAACCAGAAGCAAACCAATAACAGAACAGCCAACTGAATAAAAACCGCAGTGTGCTGAGGGTTCTGGTTTGTCAAAGTCATGTTTTAGGCACCTGCATGCTTCTGACTCATGTATCTCTCCTAATGGGTGTAGTGTAGACTAGAAACAAACAGGATCATGTAGTTAAATTTCAGTTCAGTTCCTCGTTCACACCATTGATTTCTAAACATTAAGGATAGCAGAATGAACTAAGTACAGGGCTTTTTGGCCTAGGATGTGGGTGCACCTCAAGGAAAATAGACTCTGACCCTTGCTGGCCTTAAGTTGAAGAGGTCCATTGTCCTCTCTATGGGAAGGTTTTGGAGGGGACATAATTCTAACTTGTGTCTCTTCTACTATCTATTTAGGATATCTATATAGGATAAACTGGAATGCTCGGCCTCTTGAAATGTAGAGACAAGAAACTATACATTTAACAACCTGTTAGAATGTTAGTATTTCATAAGTTAAAAATGTATCATGCTGAGTGGTGGTGACACACACCTTTAATCCCAGCATTTGGGAGGCAGAGGCAGGTGGATCTCTGAGTTCAAGGCTAGCCTGGTCTACATGCCAGGGCTACACAGAGAAACTCTAGTTCAAAAAAAAAAAAAACCAAAACAAAACAACAAAACAAAACAAAAGGTATCACATGAATAGTGGGGTTAACAACAAATGCCCAATAAGGGGACAACTTTGTCACCTGGGAATCGGAAACTATATCCATCTTAGAATTAGGATCTAAATCTAGAAGACAGAGTGGAGTAAACCTGAAGATAATTACCATTGTTCTTTTTTAAAATAGCTTCAATTAGGGACAGGGAGCTGGGCATGGAGGTGCTTGCCTGTAATCCCAGTACTTGGAAGGTGACAGCAGTAAGCTCAGGAGTTCAAGGTCCTCCTTGGCTCCAGAGCAAGTTTGAGGCCAGCCTGGATTACACAGACATTGTGTTAAACAAACAACAAACAAGTAAATTAGCAACAAATCTATGGAAACTATTTTAAGATTTTGAAAGAACAAAACCTTTTCTTAATTGAAATACTAGGTTAAGCCCAGGCCATTCTATTTTGCTTTAGAACAGCACAGATGTTTCCCTTCACCCTTCAAAGCCAGAAAAAATTTTTTTTCCATGATAATATCCTAGGATTTTTAAATGAAACACTCCAGATTTTCTGAATTATTTCCCTCCAGCTGAGCAAAGCTTGGGTCTTCATCTTTGAACATGTAGGATACCACAGATCTTGGCGTTTGTGCTTCCAGAACGCCTGGTGGGCTAGAGAGAGGAACACACAGATGTTTCCAGGAAATAGCGGGGACGGGGGTTGTGTCCTTGAGATGCTTTCTTTGGTGTGTGTGGGGTGTTGTGTCAAGAGCCCTCTCTCTCCCTTCCGTCTTTACCAGATCTCTTCAGTTTTAAGGAAAGCAATTTAGTTTTGTTTTACAGTGAATCACGGTGTTTCTGTTTTTAGGGGCGGAGGGCGTTCACTTTTGTTGCTTCCTGAGTATCTGGTTGACAGGGCTTCTGTCTTGTCCTTTGGCCCTGTTGAAGGCCTGCCACGGAGCAAGTACTGTGTCCCCTTGTGCTATGTCGATGGGCAGGTATGTGATGCCCAAAGTATGGGTGTGGTGTTCCCGACTAGAGAGAGAGGTACAGTAAAGCGGTGATCCCGGGATGATTTAAGGTTCATTTTCCGATATACACGCCTTCTTATAAAAACTGGACATGGCAGGTGCCTGTTTAAATGTGGTGCCTCCCCTTCCCAAGCCAACTGATCATAATGGGCTCCAGGCTCTGTATGAGACTGTGCTGCCTCCAAACTTGTAGGAGGCCCAGGGTCTGCCCTTGGTAATGATCCAGCTGGCTCTTGAAGGAGGGTGACTAACTACCAACCATGGTCTTTGAAGGGAGCCACGCACTGCCAGTGTGTGGGCATTTATGCTACTGTGATTTTGGTGCTGAAGGCTATTTTAATGACAACTTTATTAACAACAGGATGCCACAGTTCACCCATTTTATTATTATTATTATTATTATTATTATTATTACTATTACTATTTTGGTTTTTTGAGGCAGGGTTTCTTTGTGTAGCTTTGGAGCCTGTCCTAGAACTCACTCTGTAGCCCAGGCTGGCGTCAAACTGACAGAGATCCGCCTGCCTCTGCCTCCTGAGTGCTGGGATTAAAGGCATGAGCCACCACCGCCTGGCTCACAGTTCACCCATTTAAAGTATATAATTCAATCTGTGTGTGGTGGTGTACACCTGTATCCCAGGACTCAGGAGAACTATGAGTTTGAGGCCAGGCTGGGATGTTTAAGAAGTTCTAGGCCAGCCTAGGCTACATGGCAAGAGCTTGTCCTAAAACAAAAGTATACAATTCAGTTTTTGTTAATATGTTCACTCTGTGTCATTACCAAAATCAATTTTAGAGCACTTTAACCCCCGATCCCCAGGAAGTCTAATATTCCTTAGCCTACACACCCCCTACTACATTAGTGACTTTTGTTATTGATGCCACCAAGAAGCAAGTAGGGAGGAAGGATGATGGGAAAGCTAGCCTTGGGGTCAGCTTCTGTCCGTAGCTGTGGGAGCTGCCTGCTTACACATCCACGGTTCCGGAAGCAGATGGGGAACTCTGGTGCTCAGCTGTGGGACTGCTGCCCACCCACAGGGCAGGTCTTCCTCCTCAGCTAATCCTCTCTGGGGAAGTCCTCTTAGACAGGCCCAGAGGTGTGCCTCATTGGTGCCCTAGGTTTCTTCATCCAATCAAGTAGACAATTAACCGTCACACCCACCCTTCCTTCACCCCAGGGTAACTGCCAGTTTGTTTTGTCTCTGTGGATGTGTCTGTTCTAGATACGATTTCAAATAGTGGAACGAAAAAGGGACTTGAAATTGGGCCTGTAGCTCAATAATTAATGGTGTGTGCCTATAATCCCAGCACCTAGAGGTTCTGAAGGAGGATCCGAAGATCAGGGTCACTTTCAGCTCTGTAGGTAATCTAAAGCCAACCTCACGGGCCATACCCTGTGCCGAAAAAGTGTGATCTTTTGTGACTGGCTTATCTCATTAGCATAATGTATAGGGTCCCTTATGTATCCTTGGATGTCTTGAAACTTGCTATGTAGCCCAGGCTAGCCTCAAACTCTCAGAGTTCCACCTGCCTCTGCCTCCTGAGTACTGGGATCAAAGGTACGCAACTACCATGCACAGCTCAAAATTCTCTTCACTTTTCAGTTAATGCTTTTCTCTGTGTGTACTTAAAATACACGCAAATATTTTGGTTACAATTGTATGACTCGTTAAGAATATGCAAAAACGTGAACCTAGGTGGGTCCAGTCTAGTTCTTTCCGTACATCCGTGTGTCCCCTCCGTGTCAGGCAGTGTAGGAGGTGATGGGGATGTGGTGACCGTGGGCGGGGTCTGTGCCCTCACAGGTCTGTGTTGTCCCTGATGAGGGAAGGGGGGTGGTGGCTGCAGGGATGTGGGAGGACAGGCAGACATCCTGCATATGCAGGAAAGAACGCAAGCCAGATGTAGGCTGGGACTCAGGAGAAGCTTCCAGAAGGATGTTCACGGCCAGGCTAAGACCTAAAGGAGCAATGGCCATAAACAGAGAAGGAATAATGGAGGAGGAGGATTTCCTAAGCCAGCGGTTCTCAACCTTCCTGATGCAAGTAGGGAGGAAGGATGATGGGAAAGCTAGCCTTGGGGTCAGCTTCTGCAACCCTTCAATACAGTTCCTCATGGTGTGGGGACCCCCCCCAACCACAAAATTACCTTGTTGCTACTTCGTAACCGCAATTTTGCTACTGTTATGAATCGTAATGTAAATATCTGCTATATGACCTCAAAGGGGTCGCCATCCGTAGGTTGAGAACCATTGTCCTAAGCAGACTCTAGATGCTCAGGGTGCCTCCAGTGCAGGGAGCTAAAAGTGGGATTCAAGGGGAGGTGTGGGAACTGGGAAGGAAAGATCAAACACAGGCCTAGGGATGGAGCTCAGCCGGTAGCGTGCTTGCCTGCCACACGTAAAGCCCTGGGTTTGGTCCCCAGCACTACATGAGCAGGGTGTGCTGGCTCAAGCCTCTATCACAGTACTAGGAAGATAGAGGCAGGAAGATCAGAAGTTCAAGGCCATCCTTGGCTACATGACACGTTTTAAGTGGGCGTGGGGATCAGTGGGATGGCTGAGCAAGAAAAGGCTCCTTCTGCCACTAAGTCCGACACCCTGAGTTTGATCCCTGGGAGCCACATGATGAGAAGAGAGGTACTGATGCCTGCAAGTTGTCCTTTGACCCCCACACATGTGTTATGCGCCATCCCCAACAAATAAAAACAAAGATTCAGAAGAGACCCGGGCCCCTTGATGGCTGCACCACATGGTAGGGATCTGCTGTGCCTGGATAAACTGGGTTGTCCAGAAGCCACTGGGAGATCTGCATTTTGGCTGCTGAGGGGAATGAATGAGTGGCCTGGGGGGAGGGGCAGGTAGTGGTGAGGGTCTGAGGGTGTGGAGGAGGTGAGCAGGGGCTTCAGAAAAGCAGCTCCAGGGCTACTGCAAACAGTGGGTGTTTTATTTATTTCCTGAGGTATTAGGGCTCAGACTCAGAGCCTTGTGCGGCCTAGGTAAGCAGGTCCACCGAGTTCCGCCCTCAGAATCTCACTATGTTGCTGTGGCCGGCTTGGAACTCACAGAGAGCCACTTGCCTCTGCCTCTTAAGTTAACTCGACACAAACTAGAGTCACCTGGGAAGAGGGAACTTCCCCATGGCTTCTGCTTCAGCTCCTGCCTCCAGGTTCCTGCCCATGCTTCCCTTGGCCTGGAATGTAACCTCTAAGGGGAGGTATACTCTTTACTCCCCTAAGTTGGTCTTGAGCAGTGTTTTATCACAGCGAGTGAAAACCAAACAGCAGTGATGCAATTAAAGGTGTGTGCCACCCTGCCTGGCCAGCCTTCGGTTCCTTCTTCCTTCCTTCCTTCCTTCCTTCCTTCCTTCCTTCCTTCCTTCCTTCCTTCCTTCCTTCCTTCCTTCCTTCCTTCCTCCCTCCCTCCCTCCTTCCTTCTTTCCTTCCTTCCTTCCTTCCTCCTCCTCCTCTTCCTCCTCCTCCTCCTTCTCCTCCTCCTCCTCCTTTCTTCTTCTTTTGGTTTTTCCAAGTCCTGGCTATCTTGGAACTCACTCTGTAGACCAGGCTAGCCTCAAACTCAGAGATCCGCCTGCCTCTGCCTCCCAAGTGCTGAGATTACAGGGGTGTGCCACCACTGCCCAGCCATTGGTTTCTTGAGGTTGCACTTTGCCATTGCAAATTACCATTCTCAAAGGGGGTAAAGAATTAGTTTATGCCGGGTAGCGAAGGTGCACACCTTTAATACCAGGACTCGGGAGGCAGAGGCAGGATCTCTGTGAGTTCGAGGCCAGTCTGGTCTACAGAGTGAGAGCCAGGACAGGCACCAAAACTACACAGAGAAACCCTATCTTGAAAAAACAAAACAAAACAAACAAACAAAAAGAATTAGTTTATAATGATTTATAAACTATATAATTATATTAATGTCATGTGACCGTCTTCACTTAGCCGTTTGCTGCAGCCAGGATCCCCTTACAGCTCAGTGATAAGGTTTTGCTCTCAGGGGAAGAACCTGGGGGAAGGTAAAGTGCATGTACCAGTTAGAGTAGCTCTGGTCAACATTGCCTCCTCCCTAGGAAACCCAGTGTGCTTAACAGTGGGGCACATGACCTCGGCTTCCCTTTCTCTGACTTCGGGGCTCTCCTTCTTTGTCCAGGTATGTACCCCTTGGCGACGGCAAGCCAGGAGGTGGAGAGCAGCCGGAAGCTGACACATCTGTTGAACGCAGTGACAGATGCCCTGGTCTGGGTGATTGCTAAGAGTGGCATTTCCTCCCAGCAGCAGTCAGTTCGCCTGGCCAATCTCCTGATGCTTCTTTCTCACGTCCGACACATCAGGTACACACCCTCGGGAAGCTGGTCCAGTGGGGTGTGGGCAGGGCATATGATCCGAGCTTTGGGAGAATGCAGGCACGTTTGCAGTGGAGATGGGAGAATGTTCAACTTGAGAGAAGAATGAACTTTTGAATGGGAATTCATCAGTGCATGCACCTGCCCCAAAGTCTGGCGCATAGTTGGTGTTGAAATAAGTGCCACATGGTACCTGATAGGATTTTTGTGGCAGCTGGCGGAACCCATCTGGATGTAGTTGCTAGGGTTTAGAATTTGTTTATAGAGTCCTAAAACGGGCAGTTCTCCTTCTAAAATGAGTTGCCATCCTCCTTATACCACCCAGGGCCAAGGCCTGGGGTCATTTCTATGAGGATGCTAAACTTGGCTCTCCTGCTCACCCTTCAGCTGAGGACTGGGGGCGTACACCAAGCTGTCCTTTCCTTTCCATGGTATTGGGATACCAAGGATGAGATTAAGAGAACATCCCAACAGGTTGAGGAAGCAAGGCCGTGGATGGAGCACAGTCCCGGTCAGGAAGTGTACGGCGTTGTGCACTGATGAAGATGTGCTCTGGTGGCTATTGTCGGTACAGTGATGCTCAGTGGGTGGTGTTGCGCAGGAGGGTAGCCTTGCCCCAAGTCTGGAAGAGAGGAGATGAAGGTGGAAGGCAGTGCTTGCCTGAGGAGGAAGCTGTAAGAGCTGTGGGGAAGGACAGTGTTCATGTCAAGCATTTAACATGGAGGAGGGAAGAAGAAGAAGAAGCCCTTCCTGTTTCTTCTTTAAGGAGTGCTCGGCTCATGGCCCTCTGCAGAATAGATATTAGTCTATCCTCACTTATGTGTGAGTTCACCTAATTGTTGAAGTTTGTTCATAACTCCCACATCAGTATTTATGACCCTTTCAAGGTCAAGGCAAGAACGGCAAAATTTTTCAGTGTCTTGATATGTGCATTCCCAGCTGGGTCGGTCGAGGAGATAGGTGCTTCCGTCCTTCCAATGTGAAGACGCCTACTTACAGTTCCACTATTTAGAACCTTGTTTTTGTGCTTTTTATGAATGAGCTCATGGTGCAGCATTGGGTGGTGAGATGGAGGTGGAGGGGATACCACTTTTGCCCTTGGACGTAGGCTATGGAGGGAGCTGGATGTATGAGCTCCAGAACAACGGGGTAGAAGCAAAGGGAATTGTGGGAGATGGGCTGACTTTGTGCCGGAGACTTGGGGACTATTTCAATGTTCCGATGACTATCTAGAAAGAAGAATTCTGAGTGCCTTTTCCCCCCATAGTAACAAGGGCATGGAACATCTGCTCAGCATGAAGTGCAAAAACGTGGTCCCAGTGTACGACCTGCTGCTGGAGATGCTGAATGCTCACACGCTTCGAGGGTACAAGTCCTCAGTCTCGGCATCTGACTGCAACTCAGCAGAGGACAGCAAGAGCAAAGAGGCCTCCCAGAACCCACAGTCTCAGTGACGGCCCAGGCCTGAGGCGGACATTCTACAGAGCTGCTCAGAGGTGGAACCCTGCACCCTCGCAGCTCCCCAGCTGGGGCTTCATCTTACGGCTGCCTTGGTCATGCACCCTTCCCCCACATTCCACTTCCCAGGGGTCAGGGTGGGTGGGTTGCAGTGTCCCTGTACCGGGGGATACCTTTGAATGCAGAGTTCTCACTTTTGTATAGCCTTAGAAGGTTCTCGATGTGATCCTTCTCTCACTTTCCATCTCCTCTGCCCACTCGGGAAACCGTCTCAAAGCTTCTGGAACGGATGGTGAAAGTCTGACCCGGAAGGATTGGCCTTAGACAGGGGAGAGAAGGTGACACTCTGCAACAGGGGGTTCTCAACCTCTCTGATGCTGTGACCCTTTAATACAGCTCCTCATGTTGTGGAGACCCCCCCCCCCAACCATAAGATTATTCCATGGCTACTTCGTAACTGTAATTTTGCTACTGTTATGAATCGTAATGTAAATATCTGATATGCAGGACGTCTGATATGTGACCCCCCCCACGGGGGTCATGACCCACAGATGGAGAACCGCTGGTCTATAAGAAATGGACTGTAGAACTAACTGTGTGATTGTAAAATCAACCTTTGAAGGGTGTCTTTCTGGACCACTTGATTGTAGGATTGAAAACCACATTGACAATCAACTCGGTTCACATTCCTACCTCACAGGCTTGTGAGGACTGATGACGTGTTGTTGGTTATTCTATCAGAGACCAGAGGGATACTGGTCAATCTCAGATGTGAGCTGCCTTCCTCCCCCCAGGTCTTCTTGCCATCCATGCAGATTCATCCTTCCTGATTCACGTTTGTAGAACCTGCATATTCGGCCTATTGAGTACCACTGTCATGGATTAAGATTTAAATCTTTCTAAAGCTGGACTTCCTTGAAGCTATGTTGATGCTCTCTCTCTCTCTCTCTCTCTCTCTCTCTCTCTCTCTCTCTCTCTC
>CABHPQ010000867.1:53182-64041 GCA_902168405.1 Peromyscus aztecus | reverse complement strand
CGGAGCTGATTAAGACCCCACGGGTGGACAATGTGGTGCTGCACCGGCCTTTCTACCCCGCCGTGGAAGGGACTCTGTGTCTGACGGGCCACCACCTGATCCTGTCCTCCCGGCAGGACAACACGGAGGAGCTCTGGCTCCTCCATTCAAATATCGACGCCATTGACAAACGGTGAGCGCCCACCACACCCAGGTCCGCGATGAGCCCGGACAGACGCTTCCAGGTGTTTTTCTGGCATCCTCGCCCAGCCAGCCAGCCAAACGATCCTTTCTGTGGCCTAGATCTGAAAGTCATCTGCACGGGCTACATGGCTTTTGCTATCCCTGGGCTAAGGTCTCGGGGGTATCATAGCAGTGGTCGTTTTGAACAACATTTGGTGTATTTTCAGTGCTCTCTTTAAATTTTTTTTTCTTACATTACATTCCTTGCATGTTCTTGCCATTTCTCGAATCATGATTGTCAATCTCACTTCTCGTAGTTGGGATTGAATACAATTTAAAGTCCCCCCCCCCCTTAAAAATAGACATGTTCATCCATTCTTTGCAGCCTAGGCCAGTCTTGAGCTCCCAACTCTCCAGCCTTGGCCTCCCAAGTAAGTGCTGGAATTACATTTGTGTGTGTGTGTGCCACCATGCCTGGCTGTAGTTGTGTACGTTGTCATTATTTTCCATATAAGCATTTTATTCTCTCCTTAAAAAAGTTAAAGTTCAGTAAGGTGATGCACTGGGTAGGGCGAGGCAGGTGGATGACAAATTTGACACCCACGTCACTCATGTATGGAAGAAGACCTCTCAACAACAACATCAAAAGTTCAGTTTATCATATTTCTTCTTATTTATTTTCTGGGTTGTTCACTTCCCACTGAGGGTAACCAGTCCTCAGCTTTAATTCAGTTTGCTTCTGAGAAGAAAAGGACTGACTCTTAAGGAAAGTATGAACTAATTCATCTTTATTTTCCCACTCCATACTTTAAATTGTCTTTATTTCTTTTTACTTTTGTGTATGTATCTGTGTGTGGGTATATACACATGAGTGCAGGTGCCCCAGGAGACCAGAAAAAAAGTGTTGAATCTCATGGAGCTGGAGTTACAGGCAGTTGTGAGCCCCCCTATGTGAGTTCCAGGGACAGAGCTTGGATCTGGAAGAACAGAAAGTGCTCTTCACTGCTGAGCTATCTCTCAGCCTCCCAGTCTATACTCTTCATCTGTGCAAGAGAATGTCTCAGAGTCAAACGTTTATATATACTTTCACCTGCACTTAAATCTCTGTCTTCTCTGTCCCGTGAACCCTGTGTACTCTAGGCAAGAGAAGGCAAATTGATTATCCAGTTCACTATGAAGTAGGTGTGACAAAGCAGACGCAATGGTAATTTGGAGTCTCTTGGCCGTGCATTTGTGTCTGGAATATTTTCAGTTATATCTGGCCTCGTGTTTCTAGTACGACTGTAACCCCCCCCCCCCCCAAAAAAAAAAAACCACTCCTCGGTCCTTGCCCTGTCAGAACTGTCTCTGGTCATGGCAGTCCATTTTCCTAACAATTGTGATGACATGCTGTGAAAGACTGAAATTGTGAATATGTACTGTATGTGGCATAAAATTGTGAGTCAGTGGAATTAAGGATTGTGAGCATTTGATTGTTATGTGAAGTCTTAGGGAAAACTTGCCAAGTTTAGGATGGAACATCACTGGAATAAGTTCAAAGAGAAACAACACATGGCTCTTTTGGGTACGTGAACACAATGTATGACTCTTAGAGTTTGGGTACGTTTTAAGAATTGAAATGTCTGTGTGCTCAACCAGTAAAATCTCAGTTGTGAAAGAGAAAAAAAAAAGGATGTATGAGTAACAACACACTTCCTATTGCTTCACTGCATATTTTGGATGTTAAGATTTCTACAGAGATTGTGCCTTAACGCAATCTGGTGGTAGCGTTACCAGCAGTTTGGGCGAAGCAGTGGTAGGTCAGCCACCCATACCAGCAGCAGGCTCCTAGCCTCCTCAGTTCATCTTTAGTGCACAGACTTATTCAGTGGCCTCTCACGCTGCACGATAAAGGCCAATTCTTGACACTCTGTGTTCTGATTCTAACCTATTCTCCTCACTTGTTTTCTTACCATTCACGTGATTTGTAATTTCTTACAGATTTGTGGGCTCTCTGGGTACCATCATCATAAAATGTAAAGATTTCCGAATTATTCAGTTGGATATTCCTGGGATGGAGGAATGTTTAAATATAGCCAGTTCCATTGAGGTAAGTATTTTGCAGGCAAAAGTCCACAGCCCTTGTGCTTCTCCGGTCAGGTATTTGATCGTGACCCCAGGGCTGCTGGTGTAGGAAAAGCCCTTCCTGGTTTGTTGTCACACGAGAGTAACGGGACCACTTGTGTTTACTGCACTTTCATTTTACACGGAACTCCTAATTCCATTAATTGCTTAGCAGTTTGTGGAATTTCATGATAGAATTTCCATGAGTTCATATTGACCAAATAATAGATGCTGTTTCATTTGAGTGTGTATGAATTCTTGTTTAGAAAAAAACCCAAGGATCATGTTTACTGCACAAATTTTGATACTTTCTGTGATAAAGACAGTTTGGGAACTGTTGTTCTGTTTCAGTGGATTGCTTGGAAGAAAAACCTATGTGGAGTGTTAAGCCAATGAAACAAATACAGTTAGTTGGATTGTGGACATGGTACAGTGAATGGGTGTGATCTTCCTGAGTGTAGTGTATCTTTGGAATAGACACAACCCTTGAACCCTGAGCAGTAACTCTTAATACTGTGATTGTTATAATGTAGTTCTTCTACTAGTGTGAGGCCCATGGGTGAAGTCTTAACCTCTTGCAATTAGTCTCCTGTTATAAAATGAGGATATCATTACCTGCCTCTTAGGGCTGTTGTAAGATTACATTTGTGGGTATATGTTGAATTTTTAGTACAATACTGGGCAAATGGTAGCTGCCATTGGAGGGTCCTTCTTTGAGAACAGTTTCATGCTGAGACTTTGTGGTAGAAATAGCCATGTCACATGAAGTTCATTATCTTAACCATTTCTCAGCTTACCGTTCAGCTGTGTGTCAGGAGTATATTCACAGTGTTGTGTAACAGACTAAAGCAGGTGACTGTCACCAACAGTTGTCATCTGTGACTTTTCCTCCGTTCACTTTAGATGTGTTTGTTTATGCTTATATAAAAGTTTGCAACATTGCTTCTGGCCACGCTTGAGAAACTTCGCGTGGATAGTTTAAAGTCTCGGTTGAAGGCTTCACACTCCTTTTTCATCTTCTGACAATTTTAGTATACACCCCAATTTAAAAATGCCTTATTTTAAACCACTGCCACAAAATTGTGTCAACTGACTCCGTGTTTAAAGGAATTTCTAGGTAATTATAGAGCTGGCTTATTTTTTTCCTTGTATGTAACTGATTCATTTTGGCTTTATGTTTTAAAAGAAAAGTGAGTTTAGCTATTAAAAAGGAGGAAAAAAAAGCCTTAAATCGATGATTACAATTTTGTTTGTTTTTTTAACAAGAAGTAGAGGATCAAGTGATGTGTTGCTAAGGAAATGACACACAAACCTTCCTGCTTTTGCTAAATTTTACTTGAGAAAATGAGTGAGTAAATTGAATAGTCTGCCATACATAGTTGTCACTTGGAAGTATGATCTTGACATGGCTCTAAATCCCATCGTGAATAAGAAAGCAAACTGAGATAATGTTTTGCTATTTAGACAAAGGAATGTGTGGGTTCACGTTGGTTGGGTATACCAGTGCAGCATAAAGATAGGACAATACCTGGTCATTGGCTGATCCCTTTAGGAAGGAGGAAGTGAGCGTGAATGCAGCTTCTACAGATGTATGTCTTGTAAGAACTCAGTTTTATTGTGTGTTGCACTGTTGTTACCTGTTAGATGCCTTATCTCCAAGAAGACTTCTAATAAGCCTGTGAAGTTTTCTCCATTGAACAAGCATAGGGAAGCTATGTGACTTAACCACTGTGTAGCTGGGATTTGGAGCTTGAAGGCTTTTCTGATGCTTGTCAACCAACCAGAGTTGAGTATTCCTTTTTGTGGTGACAAGCAGGTATACATTTTGAATGACTTAGTTACAGGGTTTTTAGCTGAGACTCTACTGACTAACCCAAACCTCCTTGTTCCCCAGGGCCCAGAAATTCTTGGACATTTTTATTGAGCTTTGGACATTTGAATTGTGTCAGGAGACATTATTTCATTAGGCACAGACTGTTGTGTTGCTTGTTTCGTTCAGGCAGCACTTGTTGAGTGTGGTTGTGTGTCAGTTATCTAAGATGTTGAAGTGTGGATGCCAGCTGCAATCAGACTGTAGCTGTATGTAAAGATACGGCATTGGAGACCTGTATTGGGCTCCATCATTACCAGGTCCTGTGTCCTCACTGCTGCTTTGTTAGAATGCTTTCAGTTGCTTTCCAGAATCTTTATCTTTTATCTTTATCTGTCCTCTAGGCATTGTCCACTCTGGACTCAGTCACCCTGATGTACCCTTTCTTCTACCGACCCATGTTTGAGGTGATGGAAGACGGCTGGCATTCCTTCCTTCCTGAGCAAGAGTTTGAGCTCTACTCCTCTGCTGTAAGTTAACATTTGATGTTGTAGGTGCTAAGAATGAACCCAACACATTATTTTACTCGTGAAACGACCCTTTCCCTTTGAAGGCTGGTGAGATGGGTTGGGCTCTTCCTGCCTAAGTGTTGAGTGTGCACTGGCTATGGGTTAGCCTTTTTCGTTCCTGGGGTCATTTTGCCTGGGTGTTGGTGTAATTACTGTAGCTGCAATGCCTTTCCTTCCAATAGATTAACATAGTCCAGGCATTTTAAAATGTTTGAAAATTACATTTGTAAATATTATTTTAAAAAATAAAAATAAAGTATTGTTTTTGCTCAAAGCTACTCCTGGCATACTGTGAGTTAATTGATAGGTGTCTCCTGAGTAACAACTTAATATGTATTAGGTTTTGAGCCACATTTCAAAAGTGTGTTGAGCCCACAGTGTGCTGCTGGACAACGCCTGGCCTGGTCTCCAAGGCCAGCTTGCTAGAGCTGGGTTTTCCCTATTGGCTGTTTGACTTCTCCTATCGTACTTCTATAAATGGTCACTTGGAATCAAGACATAGAGATTAGGGTGCCATGTAATTTGAAATGTAAAGTTGTCCATGGTGGCAGAGGGAAGTAGAAAGGGAATTTTATGGTCTTGTATGTAAATACCATTGAATCTGGTGAAAATATAGTTTAGCCTAGAGCTTGTTTGAAAGATCTGTATGAAAGACGAAAAGTTAGCAGGGGTCATACTGTATGTTATGAAAAGCATGGGGTGAGGGAGAGCCAAAGTCTCCTGGAAGTGTCTAAAGGAGAAGGGAGCCAGAGTTTGAATCTGCTAAGAAGGGGGAAGAGCAGTTTGTAAGAAGCATCCTTCAAGTGTGAGAAGCAGCAGTCTGGAGTCTGTGCTCATAGCTTGCTGTTCCTCCTGGACTAGGAAGTAAGCCGCTAGAGTGTATGCTTTGCAAGGTTAGGAACCATGGGGTATTTATTCCCATTCAGTAACTCTAGGGAATCCATGGTCTCTTCCAGCCTCCACAGGTACCTGCACACATACTGCACACAGCTACACGTGCATACACAAACACCAAGTAAATCAATAAAAGCTAGAAGAAAGTAATTAAAATTGATCTTTAAATAAAAAACATTTCTACTAAGTTTCACATTTTAACTTAATTTTCTATTAATATAAGCCAGGGTTGATATGTTGGTCCAACTTGAATTTATAGGCACATACTGAAATTTGCACATGTCATTTTGTTTTTTCAGCTGTAAGATGTAGTTCTGCTGTTTGATGGTTTCCTGTCATGTGCTTCCAGGACTTAGAAATGATCTCATGACAGGCAAGGGCTCTCCAGGAGTGTGCCCTTGTTGTCTTAAGAAAGATGAGCCTCTCACTACATTCTTCCTTTTCTAGCAAAAGAAACAAAGGATTTGCTATGGCCAACATCTCTACTCCAGTAGAGCGTTCTAGAATGTCACGGTCTGTTGGTACTGTGTTAAGATGACTGTTACCTGAGCAGTATCCAGAAAGAGTGAATGGGCTGATGTTGGCCATCATAACCACGGACATACTTGGCATATGTAACTAAGGGGCAAGGACTGTCTTATGAAAATGTCTGAGAGCATAAGCTGTGTTTTCTGAATCATAGTTAAACTGATAGAGGAACTTCCAATACAGTAGGTGTTGGCCTGCCACAGGGAAGACGTCTCTAGGGATGCTGATCATTAGCCATGCCAGAAGCTGGTGGAGCTAGCCTGAAGACTGGAGGTTTTTTTTCCTCCACAGTACTTGAGTGTGGGCTAGATGTCCAAATTTCCTGCCAAATGGCCTCCCTGAAAATCGTCTCCAAAGCTTTAAACCTTAGATGCTTTATGACACTGAGATGCTTGCTTAGCTTTGAAGTGCTGTGTGTTTTTCAGACCAGTGAGTGGAGACTGAGCTATGTCAATAAGGAGTTTGCCATCTGTCCTTCCTACCCACCAGCAGTCATTGTGCCCAAGTCCATCGATGATGAAGCTCTTCGGAAAGTGGCAGCCTTTCGACATGGGGGCCGCTTCCCGGTACTGAGCTATTACCATAAAAAGAACGGCATGGTGAGTGTGAGGGGCGCTGCTCTACTGATAGGCATGGCCTGGGGTGGGTGGGTTCCTTTGCTTGGGAGTATTCCCTTTTCTCTGTGCCTTTTGGCTGAAGTCATTGGCCAGATCATTCCCACTAGTACATCCCTGTGTAAACTGCAGGGCACCAGGAGTGGGATGCTTTTCTGAGGAGGATGTACTGAATTCTTTCAGTACTGCTCAGCTTTTGAAAAGTTGGATTTATCTTCAGAGCACAGTGTGAAGGAAACTATGTTTATTTAATGCTTGCTGCAATGCTCTTTTTTTTTTCTTTTTTAATTTAACTTTATTTTATATGCATTGGTATGAGGGTGTTGGATCCCCTGGAACTGGAGTTACAGACAGTTATGAGCTGCCATGTGGGTGCTGGGAATTGAACCATGGTCCTCTATAAGAGCAGCCAGTGCTCTAAACCGCTGAGCCATCTCTCCAGCTCCGCTGCAATGCTCTTTAAGACAGAAGAGTGACATTTCTCCTCCTAGAGCCCTGTTTAGATGTTTATTATAATTATTCTTACCAAATTCCCATGTGAAAGTTGAGTTGAGCAGACACTGATTCACAAGAGAAAAAAATGATGCAAGCCATTTACCCATACTTTAGGAAACTGGGTAATTGGGGATTGCTGAGACCAGTCATGTCTTGGGTTCCTGAGCTCTGACTGGGACAGCCAGGGAAAGAAGAAAGAATGGATGCACATGTAGCAAATGTGGGATTGGGTAGGCTGCGTAGTGTGATGGAGCACCACCAACTATGCTACAACTGGAACCTCAGCTTGTTTGTTATGTACAGCCTGGGGGAGAGGAGATAGCTAGTTTAGGTCAGAGGTCTCTATACGTCAGCAGTCTCAGGCTGTCAGCATCCAGGAGGAGGAAGCTGCGCTTGCCAGTTTTGCTTACACTATCAACATTCACACTTGGACCAGAGGAAGGCTGTGCCATCTCTCTGACCTGACCTGGAGGTAAGACGTCAGTTTCCTACGGGTCTGTGGCATTGGTCTTTGACACATGGCCTGCTCACATTAACAAGACACTTCACTCGGGCCTTCCAAGGTTTCTCACGGGGGATGCATCAATCTAGAGCTTTCTGGATGTAAACTTTCCAAATTACTTTCTGCTCTCCTCCACCCCTTTAGTTTTCTGAGACAGGGTCTCACCATGTAGTTCTAGTTGTCCTGGAACTCTCTGTAGACCAGGCTGACCTCAGACTCACAGAGATCTGCCCCCAAGTGCTGGGATTAAAGGCTGCACCACCATGTCTGGCACTTTCTCCTCTCTTGCTTAAGCTTTGCTTCCCATTCTGCAGCCCATATTAACCTAGACAATTACAGCTATCTTCCATTGTCCTTTCCCACGGGAATGTGAAGGAGGGCATCAACGGGACAGTTTTAAAATTTGCTCTTTGTCAGCAGGCCACCTGTCCTGCTAGCAGTGGTATTGCTCTTCAGTTTATATTGTCCAGTGTTTTAACAACTGATACTAAATGGTGGCATCAGTATAAAATAATTGCCATTTATTCTAAGACAAACAATAGTGTCTGCTCAGTGTGACAGGGTGACAGGGTTCACAAGCTCCTGCAGTCCTAAACAAAAGAAAAGGCTCAAGCCGATGCATTTAATGCATCAGCGAGAGCCTGGGGTACATGGATGCAACAAAGCAGGACTTTAAAGTTCTTCTGTGGTTTCAGATGTCACAGCTTTAGCTTTAGGGCTTACAGATCAGAGCTTGGCCAAGCCTAGTGGTGAGTTCTGCAAGGCTTTCCTAGAAGTCACCAGGATGTTGGCTCACATACAGAGATGGGCAGTTGTGAGAAACAACTTAAAATGGAGGAAGAATGTGTTCTGGCTCACAGATTCGATGTTTCAGTCCACATCCACTGGCTCCACTGCTTTGGGCTTGGGGCGAGGAAGAACACCATGGTGGTGAGAGCATGGGGAGGAAGAGGCTATTGACCTCAGCAGAGAGACGGGAAGAAGGGGCCAGGGGCAAGGGATGGCCCCTAAACACATCCCCAGTGACCTGTGGACTCCAGACAGGCCTCAAATTTCCTCTACTTTCCAAAAACGTAACCACAAACTGGCCACGGGTCATGTTGAGCTGTTTTACAGTAGTAAGAGCGTGTAATGATGGTTTCCTGCAGCAGCACCAACCATCCCCCAAGAAGAGATTAGTGTAATAGTACTAATTTCTTGAGAAAAGCTTGGAAAGCAAACCTTTCAAAATATGTAGATGGTAGTCTTTGGAGACAAGCAGTCTCAGAATACTGAAAGGATGGCAGAGGGGCAGTGGAGGATAAATAATAGACAGGCAGCTTTCGGAACATTGAAAATGACTCCCCACACAAGGGTGTATATAAACTTTCTATTTTGTGTTTCTCTGTAATTCTTGCCAGAGCCTGCCAGCCCCATGTATGTGGAGTTGAAGTTTACTCTTCCCTCCAAGATTCAGTAACGATAGTCTGTCAGATAAACTGATAGAGATATAAGGGCAAGTCCATGTGGATTTTATCCCGTGTCTAAGTGTGGGGCATGAGACTAAGAACTGGAAGGCAGAATTGTCAGAAAGAGGCGTGAGCTTTTGGGTTGGTGGGTGGAGAAGGCAATGGGCAGCTGGTTGGGGTAAAGAAGAACATATACACAGACAGACAGGCTGATTGTTACACAGATGAAGCCTCCCTGCTGACAGCCTGTGTGGTCCTCTGCCACGTGTCAGACCCCAGTGTTTTCCTCCAGGTTGAACAGCAGAGGGAACATGAGACAGAAAGTCTCTGCCTGCTTTCTCTGTTGCTAACGACAAATGGATGCTTCTTTTTGTAAAGTGGAGGCTTTTCAGAGCCATTCCTGGGCCTGCAGAGGTCTGCAGTTTATTTGAGGTGTGGGATATTTTACTCTCCCACAAAGGCTGTTTACTGACTCTTAGGCTGTTGTCTTCATAACAGACCAGATCTACTGAGGTCAGTTCATGGACTAAATGAAGTACAGTGCGTGATTGTTAAGAGGTGATGGTAGAGCTTACTGTGTTTGAGACAGCAGGAAAATAGTTGTACTAAAGTACAAGGCTTACCTTTGTTTTACAGGTGTTAATACATGCAGCATTTTGTGTATGGCATGCTCATCAGAGTCCATGGCAGAGTGCCACAGATTGTTTTCCAGAGAACCCTGATCCAGCTCCTTCTCAGAAACCTCAAGTACCTGCTATTGACTTGTTGCCTGTGTGCTTCCAGGTGATTATGCGAAGTGGTCAGCCTCTGACTGGCACCAATGGGCGGAGGTGCAAGGAAGATGAGAAGCTGATAAACGCCACCCTCAGGGCAGGAAAGCGTGGCTACCTCATTGACACCAGGTCACTGAATGTGGCCCAGCAAGCTAGAGCCAAAGGAGGGGGCTTTGAACAGGAAGCTCACTATCCCCAGTGGAGGCGGATTCACAAGTCCATTGAGAGGTAAAGAGGTCAGCATGGGGGCACTCTCTATAGCTGATTGCAGAGGGTGATCTTGTAGCTGTTCAAAACAGAGATCACAGCTACTCCACGTAATCGAGGGTCTGGAATAGGCTGGACAACCTAGTGTGGGCTTCCCTGCCCCATCTGCTTTACTAAGGCTTAGTAGATGAAAAGGTGTATGTTTGTCAATGCAAAACAGCATTTTCACCTCAAAGGAAATAAGAGTGAGTTTATTCTTGAGCCAAATACAGTGACTTGGCCCAGAAACACAGATTCAGGTTGCCCCAAACAGCATGTTCTGATGTGGAAGTGGCTTCATGAACTTTTCATAGTCACAGGATGAAAGACATAAAGTAAGGCATTTTCCAGATACACTGGTAGGAACATTGGGTAGGTGGGGTACAGCAAACTGGGGCTCTCTGCTAACAGGTCTCAGGTGCTGTCTGACAACATCCTTAGCTTTGATGCTAGTGGATGGTACTGATTTGCAGAGTGACTGCGCTCCACAGTTTTACCAGTGGTTGAAAGGTTAGGTCAGACAGAGATGGGCAGTGGACGGCTACTAAGGGGACAAGAGGGAATCAGACATACTTTGAATTTGCAAGATTCCAGCTCCACAGTCTCAAAGTTCAAATCAGTCAGCCTTGTGGTCTTTAACATAGGTGTGGCTATTTTCTGCAAATCAGTTCACACTGTTGTGTATGAGTGCCATTTGATTCACACTGTTGTGTAT
>CABHPQ010000867.1:0-53172 GCA_902168405.1 Peromyscus aztecus | reverse complement strand
TTCACACTGTTGTGTATGAGTGCCATTTGATTCACACTGTTGTGTATGAGTGCCATTTTTTTCAGCTGTAGACTGAGAACTGATGAAACAGCATATCTGTCATCTCACTGGCTTGTCTGTGGCATGGATAGTTATGTCTCCTCTGTCAGCAGTCTTCAGTGGTCCTGTAGCTGCTGCAACTGGGGTCTGTAGAACCAGCCTCCCAGGTTCATGGCTTGCAATCCTGAAAGCATAAACCAGGAGGCCAAATATGCTGGAGAAAAATGGTTTTTAAGCCAGAAGAGAAAGAAGGGAAGGTTCCTAATTCATTGTGTCATGGCTGTGGCAGTAGTAGGACTTTGGGAAAGTCGTGAGACAAAGCCCGAGGTCCATAGGTTTGTCAGTTTGTAAGGGCTTTCCTGGGAGGAGGGTGGCTGGGCTGCCTCCATTCTTGGCATGGGGGAGTCTCCTGTCCAGGCCTAGGTGGGTTTTAGCATTGTCTTTCCTTCTGTTTCTGGCAGAGTGCCATTAGAATTTTGTAAGGGGGATATAGAGTCTGTAGATTGATTTGGGTAGGAGGGTACTTGAACCATTTTCCCAGCCCGTGAACGTGAGCTCTCTTTCCATTGATTTGTGTCCACATTCATTTCTTGAGCATTTTATAGCTTTTAGTGTCCAGAGTAATCTATTCTTTTTGTTGTTCCTGCGAATGAGTGAGATTTTCTTTTCTTTTAAAAAAAAAGTTTGTTTGTTTGTTTGTTTTTTGAGACAGGATTTCTCTGTGTAGCCCTGGTTGTCCTGGAACTCACTCTGCTTGCTCTGTAGCCCAGGTTGGCCTCAAACTCATAGAGATCCACTTGCCTCTGCCTCCCCAGTGCTGGGACTAAAGGTGAGCACCCCCCCTCCCCACCCCCAGCCAGATTTTTTTTTTGCTGGAGTCTTTAGAATTTTTCTATTCATAAGATACTTTTGTTTGCAAAGAAACAATTTAACCTCTCCCTTTCTGACTTGTTTGGTTTATTTCTTTCTGTTCCCAGTTGCTCTGGCTAGTACCATGATGAAAACAAGCATTCTTGTCTTGTTACTGATCTTCAAGGAGACACCTTTGACTCCCCCTCCAGTACGATGTTGACTGTGGGTTTGTCACATGGCCCTAGTTGTGTTCAGGTCCATTCTTGCAATAGGTAATTGGTTAAGTCTCTACCAGGAAAGGATGCCGACTTGTCTAGTGCTTTTTCTGTCCTGTTGAGATCCTTGAGGTTTCTATGCTGTACTTTTGCACATGTATTGATCAGTTTGAGTTGTGTCCTTGTGTATAAGGGTTTGCAGCCTGGCTGGTGTCCCTTTAAATGTGCTGTTGAGGTCGGTTTGCTAGTGTTTTGATGATTTTTACGTCTGTATTCATCATTGGCCAGTATTCTCCTCTTATTGTTCTTGTCTGGCTTTGATATTAGAGTTGGGCTAGTAGTAAATTCACAGTACTCTCTTCAGGGTTTTGGAAGACTGGAAAGGACTGGTATTTAGTTCTTTTAAATGCTTGGTAGCTTGTGAGGCCTTTGGGACCTGGGCTTTTCTTTGATGGCAGAGTTTTGCTTTTCGTTACTGGTTTGTTTTTCATTAACTCATTGTGCTGCTCACATTTTCCATTTCTTCCTAACTCAGTCTTGGCAGCTGCTGTTTTCCCAACTGCGCTCATTTTTTAGGGTATCTACTTTGTTGGTGTATAATTGTTCATAGAAGTCCACAGTCCAATCTTTTTTCTTCCTTTTGAGACAGGATCTCACTATGTAGCTCTGGCTGGCTTGGAACTCACTATGTAGATCAGACTAGCCTCAGACTCACAGAGCCCCACCTGCCTCTGCCTCTGGGGTACCTGGATTAAAGGCCATGCCACCATGCATACCTGTGATCCTTCCTACTCCTGTGGTATTGTAGCGTCTCCTCTTGCATTTCTCATTAGATTTGCTTGAGTTTTCTCTCTTTTTTATTTAGTTTAGCTAAAGAGTTTTTCATTTCATTCAACTCTGTGTGTGTGTGTGTGTGTGTGTGTGTGTGTGTGTAGCAACTGAACACAAGACTTAAGTATATTAAGCAAATGAGCTCCAGCCTTCATTGAATTTCATAAGATAAGCAGAAAATGTTATGCTGGCTAAGCACAGACGAGCCTCCCTAGATAGCAATCTTTTTCCACTCAGCCCGAGCTCTCCCAGTGCCCGCTGCCGCCAGACTGGCAGAACAGATTCGCTCCGCAGAGTCACAGCTTCCTGCAGTAGCAGCTTTAGAGTTTAGTCTCCTGGAGCCGCCACCTGCTTCCTCCTTGTGCTCCCTCCACCTGCTTGCTTCTCCTCAAAGGAGGCTTTATACGTTCTTCAGGGGTGGTAGCTGGGGGGAGGGGCTTGGAGCTAAGATGGATAGGATTGGGGTCTGGTCTTGGGTGTCACTGCTGAGACCTGGATGTGTAATCTAGATCATTCAGCAGCTATAGGGTCGAAGTGTAAGTTGCCCTGCGCCCTGGGATTAGGCGGTCACAGAGTGCAGTGTCCTGGCCTCTGCCCTCCCAGGTGACCCAGCTGTGTGGAGTGGGTCTCCTCTGCTCAGCAGGAATGTTCTCCAGGAGCCGTTGAAGCATCTATACATAGTGCTAAGAGTCCTTCCGACCCTTACTCCTCAGGCTGCTGGAGCAGTGGAAGTGGCCTAAGCGGCCTTGCCCCTGAGTGCGCTGGAGACACTGGGGTTTGTTTCCTCGTCACTCTGTTTTATCTCTCCGTTTTTGTTTTTGTTTGTTTGTTTGTTTTAAAAGATACCATGTTCTTCAGGAAAGCTTAATCAAGCTCGTGGAAGCATGTAATGAACAAACCCACAACATGGACCGATGGCTGGGCAAGCTGGAGGCCTCCAACTGGCTGACACACATCAAGGAGATTCTGACCACTGCCTGCCTGGCGGCCCAGTGCATTGACAGGTAGCCTGTGTTTTGTCTTCCTGGATGGGACTCACTGATGGCCAGACATCATTCTTATCCAGAGTGTCCATAGAGTGCCTCAAAGTCCATTCCCACTCTATAGCCTCCAGACGGCTTTATCAGTGTTGTGCAGGGGTGGGGGGGTCTGCTTACAGTTACTGGTGAGGGTGTGTGGGTCTGATATGAAATGACCACATCTGCTGAGTGAATGTGGTTAGTGTCCATGTCCGTACCTCTGATGACACAGTTTTTAAGTACCATGGGTCTACTTTTTCTGTGAAATCCTTAAATTGTGAATTTGCCATGAACAAGATTGAAAGGAAGTTTTCCTCACAGAATCAGTGGAATGACACTGTCACACAGTGTCATCATCCTTTCTCCTGTGCTGGATTTCTCATCCTAAAGTGCTGGGTCTGGACGGCCGCTCCAGTCTCAGCTGGGAAAGCCTGCTGGTGGCCATGCGGTTTGCCAAGTCATTTCAGTATTCACTCAGTTGAAGCCTCCTAACCCTTGAGACTTGAGGCAGAAGAATGAACAGAGGCAGGAGGATGGTGCACATTGTTGCAGAAGCATTGTGTACATTGTTGCAGATGCATTGTATACATTGTTACAGAAGCATTGTATACATTGTTGCAGAAGCATTGTGTACGTTGTTGCAGACACATTGTATACATTGTTGCAGAAGCATTGTGTACATTGTTGTAGAAGCATTGTATACATTGTTGCAGAAGCATTGTATACATTGTTGCAGAAGCATTGTGTACATTGTTGTAGAAGCATTGTGTACATTGTTTGCAGAAGCATTGTATACATTGTTTGCAGAAGCATTGTATACATTGTTGCAGAAGCATTGTGTACATTGTTGTAGAAGCATAGAGCCTTTTAAAGGAGGGGATTCCCACTGAAACCATAGGTAGGTGTCAGCACTATCCCTGCCTCCCTGGGTGGCACTTGAAACGTTAAGAGTTAGGGGAATCCATCCTTCATTTTTTCAAGGCTAGAGTGAATTGCCTAAGATCTTGTACTCAGTAAACAGACAGAGACCTGGGGCGGAGGTCACAGCTGCTTCTGTTCTTTGTTTGGGCTTAGGTTAGACTTTAGCCAGTCAAATGGGAGATTAAAGACCAGGGTTCTGTGACAGGAAGCCGACAGCTCAGAAGACTGAGCAGCTGACATGGATGTTTCTGTTTCTTTTAGCCCAAGAGTACCAAATTACTCCTTATGTCATGAGTACAGAGGTGTTTTTTCCCCGGTGTCTTACTATCCTAGGCTAGCCTAGAACTTCCTTTGTAGCTGAAGATGACCTTAAATTTCTGATCCTCTTTGCTTCTACCTACCAAGTCCTGGGATTCCAGGAGTACACCACCACAGACAGTTTATGCAGCACTGAGGATAGAACCAGGGCCTTTGACGTTCCAGGCAAGCTGGGCCACATCCCCAGCCTGGCTTCACCTCCATTCCCTTTCAGCAATAGTAACAGGACAGTGAGAGGAAGGCAACCCAGGGGCAGCCTCCTTTGGCCTCCTGGCTTCCCTTTTCTGATATGTTGGGATTTATACCACAGTAAAAAGTGGCTTTATAATCAGTTGTTCAAAATGCAGAAATAAACCTTAAGTTCAGAGTAAACAGCACTCACAGTTCAGAGATACATTCAATATGTATGAAAGCCACAAAGTATCTGTTCATACTCTTTAGCATAATTATTAGATATTCTAAAAATGGGCTTATGTAACCTACCATTGGTAGAGTCTGTTGTTTGCACAATAAGAGCTCCAAAATAATCCCACAGACAAGTACATCAACCATAGTATCACAAAATATATAGGGCTAAATAGATTATAATTTAATCATTTGATGGAATATTATATAGCCATTACTAAGTAGTTCTAAACAAGGCATAAAACATAGTTAAGCAAGATGAAACAGAGCGCTGGGCGGTGGTGGCGCATGCCTTTAATCCCAGCACTTGGGAGGCAGAGCCAGGCAGATCTCTGTGAGTTCGAGGCCAGCCTGGTCTCCAAAGCGAGTTCCAGGAAAGGCACAAAGCTACACAGAGAAACCCTGTCTCAAAAAACCAAAACAAAAAAAACCATAATTAATGTTTACAATAAAAGTGAAAATAGTGGGAAATTGTCTTTCATTATTACCATATAATATGTATGTACATGGGAAAATAATTGACAGTAGATCTGAAACATGAAATGTCCTTTTTCCAAAATTTTCTTTACTGTAGTTTCACTAAAAAGGGTGGAAGAAGGCAGAGTGTGTGGCTCATTTAGGTATCTCTTTAGAATAATGGGGTCTCAAGCACCGAGTAACTCTTATGGACAAGGGTGTCATTGCCAGCTTATGACAGGGCTGACAGTTGTATACTTTTGCTTTTTCCCACTTCTTTGTACCTCAGAGTATAGTTTAGGACTTGTTTCTTGGGTCCGTTACAGTTGGTGAAGGCTGATAGGGGGCAACTGAGTTCAAGGTTGGAAAGGTCATTTTAATGCGTGCTTATATATAGGTTTGATGGGAAAGGTTTGTCTCAGCTCCTAAAGCCGGAAAGGCAAGTACCACTGTAACAGGACTGTTGTGTCTGTCCAGGGTTGGAAGGCCAGCTGGAAGGTGCTGCAGGTGTGTTGACTTAGAAGGACTCTTGCTGTGTGAAGTTTGGGATTCACTGTGGTTTCCTGTTTCCCTGGAGACCTTCATCTGCCCAGTCCCCCCTCATTTAGACTCCATATCCTACTGACAAGGCAGGGCATGAGACTGAACACTCTGTTGATGGAATGTTCGTCCTTAAAGAGTTTCCCATCTGTGCTCTGGGATTTCCTCTCAGGGAGGGAGCATCAGTACTGATTCATGGGACAGAAGGGACCGATTCCACGCTGCAGGTGACTTCCCTGGCCCAGATCATCCTGGAACCGAGAAGCAGGACCATCCGTGGTTTTGAGGCCCTGATCGAGAGAGAGTGGCTGCAGGTGAGAAAGCTGCTGGATCAGAATGGGACTGCCCGTCATTGAGATTGAAGTCTCAGTTTGTGGTGCTAAGATTATGAATGAAATTTGGATTATTTACAAATTTTAAGTTGTATGTTCAGTTTTCTGGGTCAGTTAATCCACCTGCACACAAATAAGTGCTTAGAATCATTATTATCTTTTGGTTTCTCCACCTCCCATGTTGTTTGTTGAACCTGGCCTGTGTGCATGTAAGCAGACGATCACCACTGAGCTGCAGCCCCATCCCAGCACCTCTCTTGCTTATACGGCTCACTTAGCACTTCCTTCACTTTCGTAGCTGTGCAGGTTGAGCATCCCTAACGTGAAAATCCCAACGCTCCAGAATGCTGCCTCCTGACCTCCTGTGGTTGCCGCAGTGGAAATGGAGGTGTAAAAGAGACGGCACAAGTCACCCTCAGGCTGTGAGGATGAGGCGTGGGCTGTGAGACTTAGGTTCCACCTCCAAGTATCTTGTGCACACTCACATTTTCCGAAATATGACAAACCCTGGAGCCCAGCGAACTTCTGGTCCCTGGTGTTTTAGACAAGGGATCCTCAGTGTGCTTTGTTACCAACAAGGGAAGCAGAACGAATATAAAACATAGACGGTCTCCTAGAAGCTGAGTACAGATACAGAAGCTTGATACACATAAACTGGCGGGGTGGGGGGGGGGCTATGACCACAAGATCGGACTTGGGCACATTCTGCCTTTTGACCATCCTGCTCCAGCCTACACACTTCCTCTAAGATCCAGTGAAATAGGGTACTTTAATGATGTGTTTGAGACCTAAATCTTTCACACATGAAGTTGATCCATTCCCTTCATGTCCTGTCTTTGTGCTTAGAGACTCTTATCCTGTTCATGTATTTCTCCCTAGAACACAACACTGCTATATAATTTCAACATAATGCTATGTAATGACTGTTAACAGACAAGCCTTGGATTATGTTGTAGTCAAGTCCAAGAATTTTATAAATCGGTCATTAAGCTCTACCTTTCCTTTGATGTCTGAAGGACGTTTGCAGTCCCCATGTTCATATCCTCACTACACAGCTTCACAAAGGGTTTGGAAATTGTAATTTTTCCTTTGTTGCAGAAGGTAGTTATTTTAACCCAAACACTCACCTAGACCGGAGCTACCTTGGTTTTCTGGTATTCCAGTGAATAGAAATGCCGCTGTGATTGTGTGAACTAGTGTTCTGGGTGTGATCAGGGCAGGACCCTCACATTTCCATCTTTCCCACTAGGCTGGCCACCCATTCCAACAGCGCTGTGCACAGTCAGCTTATTGCAGCAGCAAGCAGAAGTGGGAGGCACCCGTGTTCCTTCTCTTTCTGGACTGTGTGTGGCAGATCCTCCGGCAGTTCCCCTGCTCCTTTGAGTTCAATGAGCATTTTCTCATCATGCTCTTTGAGCATGCTTATGCCTCACAGTTCGGAACATTCCTGGGCAACAATGAGAGTGAAAGGTGGGTGAGCTCACACCGGGTCATTTCCTCAAAGAGAGTGGGATGTGGGTGTATGTGAGTGTTTGTTTATAAGAAGGTGGAATCTGCTGTTAAGTACAGATTAAATTACATGAAGTACAGATGTCCTGTGAGCCAAGTGCATGCCAGGTGAATGGGAACCCTAAGCTTTCTGCTGCTGGATTCAAATCAGTTGCTACACTTCTTAAAAGCTTTGAGCAGATTAGCCAGCCGTTTTCATGTTAATGTCTTGATGTGTGACCACAATTGCATATATCTGGGGCGTCATCGTATAACCAGGTATGCCCTCCGTCCACTTCTGTAGTTCAGAAGAGTGAGATCCAGAGAAGCTGACTGTCAGAGACACACAGCTAGTAAGCCATCCAAAGTGTGGCCTGGGGCTGGAGATGGCTAAGCAATTAGAGCACACTCAGCTCTTGCAGAGGACCCAAACTGTGTCCCTAGCACTCTCACTGGGCGGCTCACAGCTGCCTGTAACTCCGCCTCCAAGGGATCCAACGCCCTAACTGCACTCATGTCCACATAAGTATGTATGCATACAGCTGTATATATCAACAGCTGTATACTCAAAATTGAAAACTTGAAGAATGAATCTTTTCACAAGTATAACCTCAATACAGGTTTCTGACTCCTGTTTTACCTGGAAGCTGTCCCCAGGTCCTGAGTGACAGCGCTACTTCACAGCCCCGCCACTGCCGGGTTACAGAAGGGAGGTCCACAGCAGATGCCCCTGCAAACGTTTTCGTTCTGAAGCATTTTGTTTCTCTGATGAGCGCCTTGTTTTCTGTCACACGGGGAGTAGTGGAAGTCCTGTAAAGAGGAGCACTGAAGGGCGGGTGTTAGCCGTTGATGGATTTAATGGTGATTTTCTTTTTTGAGCAGATGTAAATTGAAGCTACAGCAGAAAACGATGTCTTTGTGGTCATGGGTCAACAGGCCCAGTGAGCTGAGTAAATTCACCAATCCACTCTTTGAAGCCAACAGCCTGGTCATCTGGCCTTCCGTAGCTCCACAGAGTCTCCAGCTGTGGGAAGGTAATTCCCCCATGTGCAGAGGTTCACCCGCTCCAGGCTGTGCCCGGAGCTTACCTAGGGTCACATGCTGCAGTAGTTGGGATTTGAAGATGGCCAGCTGGTGACCCACCGACCTGTGTGTGGGTGTTGCTGTTTCCTCAGTGTGGGCATGGCCTCTCTTCCGTGGCAGCTGACTAACAGGCAGAGATTAACAGGAATGCTTTGGTAGGAGTTGGTAGGTAGCTGGGACATGAATGAATTGTAAGTTCCTCAGGGAAGGTTTCATCTATTTACTCTCTTAAGCTGTTAGTACAGTTAAGTGAGTGTTAAATGATGACACACAGTTATTCCAGTAGGTTCTGTAAGTAGATACAAAATGCCATCAGTAGGAGCTTCAAGTGCTGCTGTTCATGTGGAATAGCAGTTCATAATGCATTTCTGAGTGTGTTCTAAAACAGCTTCTTACATGTGCAATTATTCAGACCACTGAAGCTAATCTCCTTAAACACCAAAGCTTGTTTAAAAAAAAAAAAAAAAGACCAGAACTCACGTAAAGTATATTAGACGTTCATTCCACTGGGGCAGTAGAAGAACCATTTAACTTAGTAATCACTTGGAAGACAGTAAGTGCATCTCCGTGCACGTTTGCACTAAGTAGCATAGACACAGGAAGACCGTTGTTTGGTAAGTCCACCTGGGTTACTGTGAATGCCCCTTGTTAACTCCTCCTAATGTACTGTGCTGTCAGGGTAGCTCATGTATGGACAGTGATTTCCTGTTGAGTGAGGCTTTCTCTAACTGGTTTTCCTCTTGTTCCTCTCGGTTCCTCTGCAGAGTGCATCCTCCTCCTCAGGCTAGGTGCCTCCTCCCTTCTTAGAATTCGAGAAACTGGCAGTGTCTAGGTTCCCTGAGCAGGAGCTCTGTGATTTGAATCTGTGAGGGAGTTTGGCTGCCCTGAGCAGAACCTCTCTGCTTACTCTCTGGATTGTTGTGGACAACTACAGATCAGAGAATAAGTAATTTCTTAAATGAGGGCGTGCCGTGCTGCTCTGCTTCCTTTTTAAAGATCTTGGGGATGGTGAAGTGGCTCAGTGACAGCCTGGGTTCTGTCCCCAGGGCTCATGTGGTGGAAGTAGAGAATCCACTGGCTCTGGCAGCTTGTTCTCTGACGTACATACACATACACACACACACACACACACACACACACCATCTGAATAAAATTTTTTACCGTTTCTGAGGCAGTTTACTTAAAAGACACTGTCATACTTCATCACTGGAATGAGAGGCCAGCTGTTTGAGACACATGCGCAGTCTGGAGTGGGTGGCCTGAAATATGATTTAATGATTTTACTAACCCTCGGTGGGAATTTAGAGGTGAAGTGGTAGAGAGAACACAATTGCTGCTTGTTTCTATCTTAGGAGGCATTAACAGTGACTTCTAATTGAAGAACAGTAGACTGGTGAACTGAAGCACCAACATGACCAGCTTTCTCTTAAACCGTTGTCCTCCATGTCTGTGGATTCTACATGCACAGACAGAACTAGCTATGGATTGGAAATTTAAAAAAGTTTGCTTTGTGGCAGGTCGGTTTCTTGTTCTTATCACCTGAACAGCCCAGTGCCACATGTGTTTACAGTGTTCACACGGATTAGGAACAGACATCAGATGCCTGTGTGCACAGGTTAGAATCGAGCACTCTTGTCGTTTGATGGAAAGGGTTCAGTATCCAAGAACATGATACTCAGAGGTGATTCTGGAACCTGCCACCTGAGGTGATGTCGCCCTTTCAGTCCATAAGCTGGGGATTGTTGTCTGAGGAGAGGAGCAGTTGCCTGTGGAGTTGGAAGATTGAGTGATGGTGGTGGCGGCGGAGTGATGCGAGTCATGGATAGTTCAAGTTGAGGCTTAAATAACAACCCGCGCCTCTGATGTTCCTGTCACCATCACTTTTCCAGTGAGCCAGCCTCCCTGACTGTGAAAGTGGAGACCATGGCACTGTAACTTGCCTGCTTATTTTCATGAGTATGTGACAACAGTGTTTTTGTTTGATAACCTGTGAGCATGTCCATGACAGCAGGAGTTCCTAGATACTGTGGGGATTCTTTCAGTAACTGAGGCATCTGCAGTTTAGAGAATCATGAAACACAGAGTGAGCCAGGTGTGATGGTGCATGCTAGCTAGCATCCTGTCCACTTGGAGACTGAGACAGGATCATGGAGGAGCATGAGTTTCAGGCTAGCTTGGCCCTTTGAGTGAGACCTGTTTGTCAAAATCAGGAAGGGCTGTAGCTCCATGGTAGAGTATTTGCCTGGCATGTGCAAGGCCCTGGGTTCAGTCTCCGGTGCTGCAAAACACAAATCTAAACAAATACAACCCGGGTTGTGGAAGAAGGAGCAGTAGTGCACAGAGTTACCAGTGGATCAGACTGCTGCTCCGAACCTCTTACTCCCTCTGTTTTCGTTCCCGGACCCTACAGGTATTTTCCTGCGCTGGAGCAGATCCTCTAAGTATCTGGATGAAGCATATGAGGAGATGGTTAACATCATTGAATACAACAAGGAGTTACAAGCCAAAGTCAACATCCTGAGGAGGCAGTTGGCCGAACTGGAAACAGAGGATGGGCTACAGGAGAGTCCTTGAACAATCTCCCCACCTGTCCTGAGGACCTATCTAGGCCTGAGTCCGTCTCTCCCTCTGTTTGCCCCTGAGTTCACTGTACACAGTAGCCTTGAACTTGGCTCTAGGTATGGGATCCTGTAACATGGCTTTCTGAGCACGGCAAGATGGAGTCACTAACACACCCGTATGGCCTGTTAGGCCCTTTGCCATGGGGGCAGCGATGCTGTCACATCACTACCTGGGACGCCGTGCCCTCTGCTGTCCTCCATCACTGCTTCCGAAACAGTGGTCCAGACTAGTTAAGAGTCCATCTGAAACATGGGCCAGACTTCTCTGAATTCAAGTATAGACGTGGTTTTTAAAACACAAGTGGTTGAGAAGCCAGACTTTTATGTTTAGCACGGCATCTGGCCCCTACTCCCGACCCCCAGGTATAAATAACCATTCTCCTTTAGAACAGTTGTGGGCTAACAAAGCCTATTTTGTCAAGAAGGAAAAATCAGAATAGTTATTTGTGATAAATCGTTCTACAAGGGCAACAGGTGTGGTCCTCTGATGATTTCATTAAGAAAAGGTAAATTTACAAGTAGACACTAAAAGTCTGTGCCATAGAGGATTGAAGTAGTAATTCCTCACTGGTAGCCATCTGCTACCATTGCATTGGCTGTTTAGGTTTCTGACTGTACATACAAAAAGTGCTTTGAGTGATGGGTGTGAATGAAGCCGTAGCTTGAATAGAATTCACTGTTTAGAACTATATAACACGTACAGAATCCATAAGCTGTGGTCTTACTGCACTGGTTGGAATCTCTGTGTGACTTATTTACTTTTAAATATCCTGAGTTGACTTGTGCCACAGCTAGACTTGGATGTCAACTTGGACCATTTGTAAGTCTGTCTGCCGGCTTGTTCTCTCTGTGTTAGGCAACCAGGGCTGACTGGAGCGGGAGGCTGGGCAAGTGGCTCCACTGTTTGCAGCCTTCCTTCCCGTGTCAGAAGCAGTGGTGCAGTGGCCGCCGTCGGCTCTGGGTGCTGTATCTGTGTGTGCTTGTGGCTTAGTGCTTTCCAGGTGTCTGTCTCATGGCAGTCGCCGACTGCTCGCCATTGCAAATGCTGTCCTTTCTAGAAGAGGACAGTGAAGTGTGATTCAAGCCATTTCAACTTCATCTGTATCTAATCGTTTCCCAGGACCCTTCTTCAGAGATGTGTATCAAGGTGAAAATAGAACTGCTGGAGGCGGCTCCTCTGATTCCAGCACTTGGGAGGCTAAGGCAGGATGACTTAAGTTTGAGGCCAGCCTGAGCTATATAGTGGGTTCCTGGCTAGCCTGACCTACAGAGTGAGACTGTCTAAAAGACTCCAGCAGGATCTGTGGCCCCTGCTGAGCATCGGGAAGCAGCCACTGCTTTCCATTCCAGTTGCCTTGCCTCTTTCTTGCTCCTGCCTTCCGCCTGTGGCAGGAACCAATCAGCAGTACCGATTCTGCTGGTAGATTTGTCCACTGCCACCTCTAAGCCCAGCTCTGTTCTTGACCTGCTCTTTGGCTCACTGATGAGCAGAGCACAAGCGAGACTTCCTTCTGTTTTATGTAAACTGTCCATCTTAGTTCAAAGAAGAAATTGCTTGGATTTCCTGGAGCTGCTCAGTCAATAGCCCTATCTGTCACTCTGCTGCCACCCTGCATGTTTTCTCCTACTGTCTCAGCTACATGTGAAGGAGTCCTTGACTTCTCAGCTGATGGACCCATAGGAAAACCATCTGGAAGGTTTTTCCTTTGTGGTTCATTAGAAGTGATTCCCACTGCTGTGGAGCAGCCTTAAGGCTTCTGTGCACAGAAACTTGGGAATTTATTATGCTTAGCTAGGGAGAGATCTACTGCCCCCAAGCCCTCCGCTGTGTGCCTGTCTCCCTTAGGAATACTTGGTGTGCATCCAGAGTCATACCAGTGGTATCAGTACCTTTGCCGGCTTCCTTTTCCCACAAAACAGCAATCATCAGTTTTTGACAAGCTTGCATTTTAGTGTGGATTTATAAATAGAGATTATCCAAATATTAGCTTCAAAAGCAAACCTTTGTATCAGTCCACTTTCCAAGGGTCATTTAATAATGCAAATATGAGTTTCCCTAAACTCAAGAACTCGATCAAACACAGGTGTGCTATCACTGTGAGTTGGGGGTTTGGTGGGGTCACAGTGTCCACACCCTTCCCTTGGGTGCAATGAATAAATACAGAAGCTACACTCGGGAAACTGGTTCTGTGTTTTGCTGAGTTGCTTGAATGACTGTGGCTCTAAAACCTTTAGTGAAGAGGATGGAGGCACAATTCACAAGCAAGTAAGGCCTTGTAGGGTCCAGTACTAATCAAGTGAGCCCTCAGACTCCCGTGTACCCACGGTCTCCGCTTCCATCTGAGGGGGATTTCACAGTGCAGGCCATAGACGAGTATCAGAGCTCATTACCCTCCTTCATCAGCTGTGCAAGGAGGCTTTGGTTACATCAGCAAACTGGAGCTACTTGATCAGCCAAGAAACCTGAACCAACTTTGTTGGCAAGACTTTACAGTGATGCCAGTAATCTTTTTATTGTATACCATGAAGAGAAAAGCAAAAATAATAAAATCCAATAATCTTAACACATTTTAAGGAAAAATTAGACTGTCAAAAGGCAAAAATTTAGAGTGGTCTTTTCAACAAATCTGAGAAGATGGTAGCCGACAGTTATTGAAAATTCCATATCCAGGGTCTAAATACTTTGAATGTGAGGCCTGACATAGAGTTGGGTCTTACTGATGCATTTCATTTTGAAAAAGGAAGTTTAGTGGGATTTTCATCTTTGATTTAGTCAGGATTTGATTTGTGTTAAGTCAGTATCCCAGGAAAGATTTGCCCAGAATCTCCCTCCCACTGTGAAAACTGGAGCAGAGCATTTGCCCACATCTCAGTTGTCAGAGCCCCCGGCCCTGGGAGCTGTAGTCACTGTTAGACTTGCTATCAGACTTCATCTGAAGCTGAGGCTGTCCACTCACACTAGTGATAGCTGCACAAGGGTGTGGCCATTCTGCCTTAGAAAAGCTCTTCCTGGGCAGGAAATGGGCAGGGGCTAAGGTAGTCCTCACCCCATCTGATTCTGGAAGCTTTGGTCTTCACCAGCACATGTTGTCCGTCATTGGGCACATCTGGAACAGATGATAGCATAGGTTCTCATTGTGTCTCAAGATGGCTTCCTTGCACTGTCACCTTGAAGAAAGCGCTCCTTTCAAGCTGGGATCTTAAGTCACTACTGGAGGGTGTTTTCACCATTTCAGCGGCAAACATCAAGAGACCAGCTTCTCCTTCTGTATTTATTGGCAGAAGGCACGATGTGCAAAATTTCCTTTCTACGGAGTGTTTCCAGATCTATCTTTCTTCTAATAAACTTGGTTCTGCTTTCACTCTGTCTTGTAATCTACTGTCCACAGCAATTTTCTTCATTTGACCATCCCGAAGGAAACTGGGGATTGTAGAACTAGGTTGTAGACTTCTGAACTACAGCCCCGAAGAGGCGCAGATTGTGCTGGCAGTGAGCAGTCGGGGAGCTCACTGTGGGCACCGCACTGTCCTCATGGAGCCAACTCTCAGAGCCTTTCTCCCCGGCCTCCTGCAAGTCCAAGGACTGACACTGGTCTTGTAATAGGATGACATCGGCAGCACTGCCTGCATCTGTTTGCTGAGGCCTTGGCTCCACTCTTAAACTGCATGTCTTGGGGGAACCTAGGGTGTTCCCACAAGTGTATCTAGAACCCTGTTACACGTAGGTTGTTCCTACAAGTGTATATAGAACCCTGTTACACGTAGGGTTTTCCCACAAGTGTATATAGAACCCTGTTACTTAGTCCTTACAGATTGGTCAGGCATATGCTAAAAATAATTGTACATAAATAACTTAGTTTAGAGAAAGAATATGTATTTCTTCAGTAGCTCAGCATTAGGATTGTACTCTGCATATTTGAATGTGACTGTATCAAGCGCACTGTTATTCATGTCTTACACAATAAAGTTGCACAGTATGGCAAACATGTTTATAATGAATGCTTTGTTGAAACTTGAGAGTGCTGTCTGGAACTGTTTTGTTGTAAGTCTGTCTGTGCATGTGAGTAGGCACACACGTATACGCTTAGGGAAAACGCTGAGCTTTTGTAAGTCTGTGCATGTCACCACTGCCTGTAGTGTTCTGTTAATGAGCTGATTTATGTCGTGTAGCTGGAGCCAGTCCCAAGTCGGTTTGTCACCTGTTATATCACACTGAGAAACAGCCTATTGAGTATGGTACTGGTCAGTATATAGTATTTTTGTGTCATGTTCTCCCTCTGCCTCAGAGGGCTATTACAAAGATGCTGATGTTAAAGTTCTAGACAATAGTAATAAAATTCAAATATATTCAAATGTTGCTGTATGGAATCTGGTTTTTACCATGTCTGAAATATTTGGGAGGGCCTTTGTGTTTCAGTTGAAGTTGCTATATTTCTACTATTATTTTTATTGGTGGTGGTAGTAGTAGTAGTATGGATATTTTGCCTGCATGTATATCTATGCACTACATACATTCAGTTCCCAAGGAGGCCAGAAGAGAGCATGAGAGCCCCTGGGACCAGAGGTACAGACAGTTGTGAGCTGCCAAGTGGGTACTGAGAACAGAGCCGGGGTACCTGGAAGAGCAGCCAGTGCTTGGCTAGTGCTGAGCCATCTCTCCATACATTGTTTAAAAATTAAGATCTGCAAAACAGTATAGTGATCTTTTCAATGCCGTCCTTCAGGAGTGAATGAGAACATTCCTGCATTTTTCGCACTCAGTGTGTGTATGTGTTGCTACTACTGTTATTTTGCTAATGTACAAGTAAGCCTCAGATATGACTTCCCTACAAACAGGCATTTCCCATTTAAGATTGTGTACTGTAAATACTAATTACTGAGTATGTATATTAATATGTAATTAAAGATAAGTTACAGAGGAAAGTCGAATGCTAGCAATTGAATATAGAAGACAAGAGAAAACTAGCCTGAGTTCCACCTGGTGTGTCTTCTTCAGTCACTCTTCACCCTATTTTTTGAGACAGTCTCTCACAGAACCTGGCTCACCCAATTGGTTATACCATCTGACCAGTGAGCCCCAGGGATCCTCCCATCTCTGCCACACCCATATAGTGTGTGTGTGAATACAGATGTGTGCTGCCATGCTTGGCTCATCATGTGGGTGCTGGAGATCTGAACTTAGGTCCTCAGGATTACATGGCACCCAGGTAACCAACTGATCCATCTCCCTAGACTGTAGTAGACTGCCATCCACAAACTTTTGCCAGTGTCTCACTGTAACCTAAGGACTGTCTGAAAAACTGATCCCAGGTTCTCTTCTCCGACTCTCCTGACCTAGCACAGGCTGAAAGCAGAAGTGCCATAGGAAAGAACAGTCTCTGTGGACCTTAGGGAGGTCGTCAAATGACAGCAGGGACAAACTCTTGGACAAAGTAAGACATTCAGAGGGCCATGTGCACGCCAAATGGGAAAAAGTGTGCTCAAAATGTCCCAAGACTTCAAAGCTCTCACACAGGGGCAATCCTTTTCAGTTTGGCGCACACCTAAGTGTGGAGAATACCAGTATAAAAGTGATGTACAGATGGGAAGAAGTACCCTGGTACATTGTTTGAAGTTGTGTTTAAGGCTCCTGGTAACCAAGGAAATCCTTTTCAAAATAGTATTTTGTAGCTGAAGAGTTTCTCTCCAGCCCCCACCAAGCCCCCGGAGTCCACTTATAAAATAAACGTACACTTATATTATTTATACTGTTTGGCCTAATAGCTCAGGCTTCTAGATAGCTGTTCTTATATCTTAAATTAACCCATTTCTATAAATCTATACCTTGCTACATGGCTTGTGGCTTACCAGTATCTTACATGTTGGTACTCATGGCAACGGCTGGCAGCGTCTCTCTGACTCAGCCTTCTACTTCCCAGAATTCTCTTCTCTCCTTGTCCCGCCTATACTTCCTGCCTGGCTACTGGCCAATCAGTATTTTATTTATTAACCAATCAGAGCAACACATTTAGCATACAGAACATCCCACAGCAGTATTTACAGAAAAAGTCAAGGAGCAGAGCTTAATGGCCACACATAAGAAACACAGTCTTGGGGCTGGAGAGATGGCTCAGCAGTTAAGAGCACTGACTGCTCTTTCAGAGGACCTGGGTTCAATCCCCAGTACTCACATGGCAGCTTACTGCTTTCTGTGACTCCAGTTCCAGAAGACCTGACACACCCTCACACGGACATACACGCAGGCAAAACACCAATGCACATAAAATAAGTAAAAATTTTAAAAAATACAGTCTTTAAAAAGGTAGTTTGGAGGAAGTAACATGGACTACCACAGCCGTTGGCAGTATTAAGAATGGTTATTATTTAAGTAATCAAACAGCCTTTCAAAGTCTTCAGTAACAACAAACACCAGGGAAGACTGAGTGAGTATCTGGTTTCCATTAAAATCAAATATCCCATTTTCAACATAAATATAATACATACAAAAATAAATTATTTATTCAAAAGAGCAAAATAAATTGAAAATAGCTATACTACACAGGAGGGAGTCAAGACATTGGACTCATAAAACAAACAACTTTGTTAAATGTGTGCAGCGGGTTAAAGAAAAACATTGACAAGGTACTAAATAAAATAGTGTTTCAACGAAGTGGAAATTAAAATATGGAAATTATAGAAAGAAAATGGAAATCTCAGAGCTGAAAAATGAGCCTGAAATGAAAGACTTAGTAGAAATGTTGAACAATGTTTGACCTAGCAGAAGAAGAGATCAACAGAGCTGAAGAACAAATTATCCAGTGTGTGGAACAGAAGGAAGGAGAACGTGAGCAGACCTGTGGGGCTCCATCAGGTAGACACAATATGGATAACGGGAGTCCCAGGAGCGGAAGAATTAGAAGGAAGGGCTGAGCACTCCACATATTTGATGAAAGGTATAAGTATACAAATTCAAGAGGCCGAGCAGCCTCCAATAGAATAAGCTCCAAACCTGTGCCAAGACCCGTTATTCTGAAATGGAGAAGTCACACACACACACACACACACACACACACACACACACACACACACTTCAGAAAGCCATATTACTAGTCTTCAGTAAGAAATTTATAAACTAGTTTCTCAACAAAAGCCACAGAGCCCACAGATCAATGGCATGATATTGAGAATCTGTCAAAAAGAAGGGAGAAATCCAGCTGTTCCTAGATAAAGGAAAACTGAGGAAACTTGTTACCAGTGGATATACCCCACAAAAAAACTAAAGGAAGTCATCCAGGAAGTGTCAAGGTGTGCCAGGGAATAATTATTTGAACTCATATAGAGAAAAAAAAGGCACGTCTCCGGTATATGTGATTACAAACGCAAATATAAAAATCATTGCTACTGTGATTTTAGTTTGTAAATTTTTTTAAGATATGTGAATGAAAAGCCAAGATTATTAATCTATGTTAAGGAGTTGATTACCACTAAATGTGACCTTTGAAGAGTGCTCACAGGAGACCTGCAGGGTGAAATAAAAGGGTATTAGAAAATAAC
The DNA here is from genome assembly GCA_902168405.1 of Peromyscus aztecus. Classification (NCBI taxonomy): domain Eukaryota; kingdom Metazoa; phylum Chordata; class Mammalia; order Rodentia; family Cricetidae; genus Peromyscus; species Peromyscus aztecus. Next base: position 34,519 of record CABHPQ010000867.1, on the reverse strand, counting down.
TTAAATGTGAGTGAGCAAATGTTTATCTTTGATAAGAGTAAATGAGAGGGTAAATAGAGAAATCAGAATGATTGCAGTTTGGATTGTAACTTCACGTTTGCAAGAATAAAGAAATGCATAACATTTAATGTGTATTATGTATAACGATTTGAGGCATCGGTGAGGACCTAATTAACATACCCAATCAAAATTTACCAACCCATCCTAGCTCATTTGAACACAGATCTCCCCTTTTTCTCTCTTAAAATTAACACTTGCAAAGCTATATGCTGTTGTTTCTGCCTGATGAAGATTCAGTCACCTTGTCTCTTAGCCTTGCTTAATAAAAGATCTCTTTGTGTTTGGAAATTGGTGTTTGGGTGTGGTCTGTGCCCATTCCAGGGTCCAGAGGGGAGTACTCCTCGGTGCTCTGTGCTCCAGTTTCTTCAGTAGGGACTAGAGGATGCTTACACACTTTTTAATTGTTTGGGTTTGTGCTGAGAGCCAAAGCTTCCACAGGGCAAGTGAGGGAAATTCTACCCTCAGTGTCTAAGCTGGGCTCACAGAAGCTTGCTTTGCTGACTAAGGGCACAGGACACAAGGGGGGCATGGGACACAAGGCAGGCACAGGCTTGGAGAGCCAGGCTGGTACAGGAGCCCATGGTTCTGAAGCCAGGAAGCTGCCAGCAGGGTGCCCCCAACATGGGATTGGCCTTCTTAGAGCCTTTTAGTCACCCAATCAGGAGTCAAACCTAGTAGGCCTTCCTATACAGGGGAAACCAACCCTTATCACTTTAGGGATGTTGGAAGAGACCTTACAGCTGTGCCCCCCACACTCTGGAGCCCATGGATCACTTGGAGGTCTTGTTACAAGGCAGATTCCTCTGTTTTGTGTTTGGGCCCTGTCTTTGTAATGGTTTCTATTGCTGTGAAGAAACACCATGACAACAACTCTTACAAGGAAAACATTTAATTGGGAACTTGCTTACAGTTTCATAGGTTTAGTCCATTATCATCATGGTGGGGATCATGGCGGCATGCAGGCAGACATGGTAAAGGAGCTGACAGTCTTACATCTTGATCCACAGACAAGAGACTGTGATACACTGGCCAGGCTTGAGCTTCTGAGACCTCAAAGCCCACCCTCACGGTGATGCACGTCCTCTAACAAGGCCACACCTCCTAAAAGTGCCACTCCCATTGGGAACTGTTTTTCTTTTCTCCCTTTCTTCCTTTCTTCCTTCCTTCCTTCTTTTATTTATTTATTTATTTATTTTTGTTTTTGTTTTTGTTTTTCAAGACGGGGTTACCCTGTGTAGTTTTGGTGCCTGTCCTGGATCTCACTCTGTAGACCAGACTGGCCTGGAACTCACAGAGATCTGCCTGGATCTGCCTCCTGAGTGCTGGGATTAAAGGCGTGTGACACCCCCCCACCCCCACCTCCAGGCGGGAACTGTTTTCTTTCAAACCACCACAGGCCCGTCGCTTGCTCTGGGATCACACTGTGAGTACCAAGCCCCTGGTGCTTGGAACCCTCACTGTGTTACTGAGGTTTTTAGGCCTTGTAGCCTTAAAAAAACTAGGCTTGGCCACTCACCCTCAATATGCTTATCAAAGAGACCCATAATAGTGAGAGGCAGAGGAAGAGTTATTCAACAGGACCACACACGATATCATGCTGACAAAGTAAACGCAGCTCTCACAATGGAAAGGAAGTTTGTTCTTAGAGCCATGGACCAGAAACAGAGTCAGGAGACCCTGAATGTCATGTTCCAGCATAGCAACAGTTTCATGAAGTTTTTATAATAACAAAATAAGAATCATAAATTTTAGACTTTTGAAAAATATTATATTTCATTTTATGGATATTTTGCCAGCACGTATGTCTGTGCACTCTGGTGCACCAGGTGGCCCTACGGGTTAGAAGGTGTAAGATCCCCTGGAACTGCAGTTCCAGATGGTCGAGAGCCACCATGTCAGTGCTGGGAATCAACACCCGGTCTTCTGGGAGCGCTCTTGGTGCTCTGAACCACTGAGCCATTTCTCCAGCTCACATGAAGACATTCTAAAACACGGGGGTGGGCACATCAGGGGGGCAGTAGCAGTGGAGACAGGAAGTAGCTACTATAGCTCTCAGACATTGTTGAAGACATTCTTGTTTGGATTTGTCCTAGCTGCTTTCTATTCCTGTGAGAAACACCATGACCAAAATCAACTTTGGGCCTTTAATCTCAGCACTTAGGGAGCAGAGGCAGGTGGATCTCTGTGAGTTCAAGGCCAGCCTGGTCTACAGAGTGAATTCCAGGACAGGCTCTGTTAGTTATAATCTTTCACGGCGCTGGTTAAGCTACAGCGGCGCTGCCTCTCTTGGCTGGTCACCGCCCGCGGTGACCATGCCGGCGGAGGAGGAGCGTGCTAAGTAAAAGAATCACAGCCATAGTTAGCCTGTTTGAGCTTTATTGAGAGGGAGAGAGAAAGAGAGAGAAGGAGAGAGAGGGGGGGGGAGGGAGAGAGACAGGGGGCCCGCCGGGAGAGAGGAGCGGAAAGGAGGGGAAGAGAAGAGAAGGAACAGAGCGCCCACCCGCTTTTTAAGCTGGGACACCGGCGAAGGCTGATGACGTAATTAAAGACCAAACCCTTACAGGCTCCAAAGCTATAGAGAAACCCTGTCTTGAAAAACCAAAAAAATAAACTTGAGGAGAAAAGGATTAATTACATTAATTACATTTTACAATTTATAACCCAGTGGCTCTCAACCTTCCTAATGCTGAGACCCTTTAATGCAGTTCCTCATGTTGTGGTGACCCCCAACCTTAAAATTACTTTGTTCTACTTCATAACTGTAAATTTGCTACTGTTATGACTCATAATGTAAATATCTGATATGCAACCTCCCAAAGGGATCACACAGATTGAGTCTGTCATGAAGGGAAGCTCGGACAGGAGCTTAAGTAGAGACCATGATGGAACACTGCTTACTGGCTTGCTCAGCCTGCTCTCTTACACAACCCAGGCCTACCCGATCAGGGGTGCCATGTCCGCAATGGGCTGGGCCCTGCCACATCAATCATTAATCAAGAAAATGCCCCACAGACTTTCCTATGGGCCAATCTGATGGAGGTAGTTTCTCAGTTGAGGCTCCCTCTTCCCAAATTAAGTCTAACTAGTGTCAAGTTGACAAAAAACCTAACCAGCACAGGGTTGGTGGAAGCTAGGGGTCTTGTTTGTTCATTCCAAAAGAATTTACCTAATAGTCACAAGGATGTTAGGTCACACAGAGGGGTGGGCAGTAAATGGCTATCCAGGGACCAAAATAACCTGAGACAATCTTGGCTCCTAATCCTGGCTTTCCACAAACAGTTAATATGTCAGTCAACCTTGGGGAATGTTTAACATTGATGCTGCCCCCACCCCCTTCCTGGGAAATTCACTTCACAGCCCCAAGTTCAACTTTCGGGTACTAGCCTGAGAGATAGCTTGACAACCTGAGTTCAATCACCTGGACCCCCACAAGTTGTCCACCGGCCTCCACGTGCACGAGGTGTCTCCCGCCTATCCCACCTCCTGTAATTAAATGTAAAATATTTTTGTTCAGGCTGGACGGCTACAATATTGGACCAACGAAGGAGATACACCCAGGCTCCTTCAACTCCAGATGGGAGTTGATGGGGTATGATGGAGGCTGCCACTCAGAATTTCTAAGCCCTCCCTGACCAGATGATGCCCCTTCCTGCTTGGTCCTTGCCTTGGAAGCCACTTAATTTGACATCGGTGTTCCCAGTAGGAAACTACAAGGTCTAAGGGACTGGCTCTCGGCGTCTGTGCCACATTTCCAGACATAGGTCCGGAGCAGATCTTTACAGCTGTGGCTTGCATGTCCGGAATTCTAACCCCGGTCAGTTGTGAGAGGGGGCGGGGGAGGAGTGGTCGCGCCCTGGTGAAGCCGGGGGGTGGGGGGGGGGGGGGGGGGGGGGGGGGAGGGGGGGACGCGCTGGGGAGGGGGGGGGGGGGGGGGGGTGGAGGAGGAGTGGTCGTGCGCCCTGGTGCAGCCGCGAGGGCAGCTCTGTCCCAGGTAAGGGTGTGGGCTCGCCACAGGCGTCCGGGGGCGGAGGGGAGGTGGCGGGGGCAAGGCTCCAGGCGGCTTGGGCGGAGCCGGAGGCGGGCAGCAGGGGGGAAATTCTACCTGGCTAAGCAGATTCAAGGCGGAGAGAGGATAAAGGGCGGAACCAACCTCCTGGCTCCGCACGTGCTGCTTCGGCTCCAGCGTGGCGTTCTTAGCATCCAGTCTTTGGCGTCTGCAGGTCAGTGCGGGAGATGATCCGACGTGTCTCCTGCCGCGCCTCTCCTCGGGGACTGGACCCCCTTTCGGGGCTCAGGACGACCTGCTGAGTGGGTTGGGGGCCCGGGCAGCTGCAGGGCCACTGCTACGCTGACCCGGGTGGCGAGAGGTGGGCGCCCGCGCACCCTAGGGTGACAAGGTGGGGCCCGCTCCCTCCTGTTCAACCTCCCAGCAATAGGAGTGGGCACGCGGTTCCCAGAAAACTGGTTTGTCTAGTAATCTGGGATGCGATCTCCGAGAAGATGGGTTGGGAGGGCCCCCACACCCTTTTCAAAGGGAGCAGGTTGAGGCTGGCTGTCCCAGGTTCCCGCGGTAGTTTCCCAACCCCAGCAGGAGAAGGCCGGACAGGTGAGTCGGACCTCCCTCTAAGACCCTCTGTAGCTCACTCTTGAAGCCTTCTTGCTTTCAGTGATCACTATGTAAATTCCAAACTTTAAAAAAAAAAAATGACGTGGATAGGGTTAATTAACATGGACAGAGCCTTTTGCCAGGTACCTTCCTAGGTTGTCTGCTTATATTAAAATCACTCAATATGGTGACTCTGATGTCCGATTTCGGAGAATAAGGATGCAGGAAACCACCTAGGTCAGAGAGAGCCTGATAGTGCTCAACCTGGTCCTGATCCCCAGGAAGTCTCTGAAATGCTGCTCTGGGCAGGCCAGAAAGTGACCTTGACTTTCGTGTATGCCCTGATCTTATCTTTCTTTAAAAAACATTTCTTTATCTCCCTGCTCTTCCTCATGTGTGTGGGTCACCTGCCAAGGTGCGTGTGTAGAGATCAGAGGACAGTTTGTGGGAGTTATTTCTCTCCTTCCACCATGTGGCTTCTGGGAGTTGAATCAGTGGGACATGAAGGTTTGGGACTCAGAAGATCGCTCACCTCCTTTGGTCATTGATGTCTGCTTTACCTTGGACACTTGATCCTCCGAAATGGAAAAGGACTACAGCTTCAGGGAAGACGATAGGGCTAAATATGAATTCTGGAAAGCAGGTGGTTCACAAGGCCCAGGAGTTAGGAAGTGCCTGGCTTTTCCATGGTCCCTTACTGTTAAAATGGTGCCCTTACAGCTTAAAGCCCAGACTGCCTTGACTGTTTCTTATTGGTTGTGGAAGTTCTGTGATTGTGTGTGTAAACCCAGTGATAATGAAGACGGCAGTACCAATGAGCATGGGGAGAGAGCACACTGGAGTCAGGATGCTGCCACCCAGGCAATGCTGGCCCTTCCCAGACAGGTTTCTGGACACGAGGCTAACCCTACTTTAGGATTAGCTATGAGAACACAGAGAAGGAACTTTCCTGTGGAGACAGCAAAGAAAGACAAGGGTGTGGGCAGGTTTGAGCAGCAGGAGCCCTTCAGGGAGGGATACCATAGGGTTTGGGGTCTGCCTGGTGTTCCAGCTCCTCAGTGCTGTGTGTGTGTGTGTGTGTGTGTAAACCTTACCCCAAGTCTGAGAGCTCCTCAAACTCTTCTGTTTAACTGTGGCTACAGGCAGCTAACAATAGACTTATCACATGAAGCACTTTTCAAGTTAGCAGTGCGGGACTGCGGAGATAGCTCAGAGGTTTAGAGCACTGGCTGCTCTTCCAGAGGTCCTAAGTTCAATTTCCAGCACCCACATGGCAGCTCACAAACAACTGTCTATAATGGGATCTGATGCCCTCTTCTGGTGTGCAGGTATGCATGCAGGCAAAGCACCCATATTCATAAAATACACAAATAAAAGACCTTAAAAGTTACAGTTAGAAATTCAGGGTGGTCTTGTGCTGGCTGGAACACTCCAGAAAACTGATGTCTCATCCTTGTGGAAAAGGCTATTTCTAAAGGCTAATATTCCTGAAACAGAACTGTTTCTCTCCAGTACAGTTGTGATGGAATCCGCTTCCCAGAGGTAAAGCTGAGTCGTTTTTTCTCTGAGAACAGAGTCAGTTAGAGTACGGACACAGTCCTGTTGGCTTCTGCTCGCTGTGTGCTTCTTCTATGCAGAGCTGCTGGAAGTGCCCTCTGGGATGCAAACACTGTCTCCGGACACCTGAAGCCAATGCAACTAACACAGACTACCCTCCTCTCACCTGAGCCAGTTCTCAAGGAAGTCTTTGCTTAGGGCAGTGCATGTGAGACCTTTGCACCCACGCAAACACAAAACCAGCTGAGTGCTGAGCCTATCTCCATCACCCAGGTCACTGGTACCATCCCCTCTCAACGGTGTGCCTGAGGGTCCCTCCATGTGGACAGAAGAAGTCATCCTGTTGCTTGAGGGGAAGAATGCATTGTCCTTTCTTTCTCATCCTTTACAATTAAAGTCTATTAGGTGCTTGGATCAGTCTGCTATTTGATTTTAACAGAGAGGGACTAAGGATCTTTGTTTGCTCTTTGCAAATTTACTTTCTGGCCCAGCAAGCTGTTCTCAGTGTGACCTGGAGAACCATGGAGATCCCTGAGACCTTTAGTCCACAAGGTCAAACCCCCTGAGGGCTTTTGTATCAACCAAGGCCATTCTGCACACTGCCAGGAGTCACTGTATTCCTGGTGGCTGTATGCTGCCCATGGAAAGACAGAACTGGGGAGTTGGAGAGATGACTCCACAGTTAAGAGCACTGGCTGCTCTTGCAGAGGACCTGGGTTTTGCTTCCAGCACCCACATGGCAGCCCACAACTGTCTATAGCTCCAGTTCCAGGGGATCTGATGAAGTCCTTTTTGAGTCCTGCAGGTTCTTGCACACACATGGTGTGCAAGCACATGCTTAGGCACACACACATACCCCTAAAGTAAAAATTAATAAGTCTTTAAAAGAAAGAATGGAAGGACCCCACCTGCCTAGCTTCCAAACAGAAGTAAAGTAATTACTGGCTCTAATCACTCACTTTCACAGCTTCCTTAAGAACTTGGATGTTCTGAAGTCTTGGCTTCTGAATGCAGGTCTTTACAAGCTGGTGACTGGAAGCACCCAGGAAGTTCCCCTCGTATTATCAAGGGGGTAATCTTTATCTTGCGGTAAAGCATTTGCGGGACTGAAGCGTGAGCTGAACCATCAGCACTTGTTGATAGAATGTTAGCACTGCTGGGAAGGACTGACAACATGGTTATTCATACTGGGGAATTTGGCAGGTGGATTCTAAAACTGAACAGAGGTGTCTGTTACTGCAAAGGAACAAGGACAGGGGCTCATCCCCAACACCTGGGAGTTTCATGGCATTTGCCAATGTGGCTTTGACATTGCAGAGTGAAAGTATGCTCACATTGGGGAAGAAGTTCATGACTCCCCAAACCAACATTTCCCAAATGTCCACAGTGCATGGAGCTAAAAACAGGCTAAGAGAGCTGGGCATAGTGGTGTAGGCCTTTAGACTCCAAAGGAGTCTTGGGAGTACTTGGGAGGCAGAAGCAGGCAGATTGAGTTCAAGGCCAGTCTGGTCTACACAGTGAGTTCCAGGGCAGCCAGAGATACATAGTGAGACCCTGTCTCTAAAATACCACCCCCAAGATGTGTTGGACAGACCAACAGACATGAATGCGGCAAGGTGTGCAGTGATGACATGTCGGATCCTCTATACAGACAGAAGAGGATTAAAGGGGCTGAGAGATGGCGCAGTTTTACTTAAAGTGCTTGTCATGCTTACGTGAGGACCAGTCGAGTTCAGATCTCCAGAATCCACCAGGTGTGATGCTGATCATCTGTGTGCAAAGTTCCATGCTGGGAAGGAAGCTTGGGGGGGGAGGACGGGGGGACAGGAAGGCCTCTGACTTTCATTATCCAGACAGAATTGATGAGCTTCAGGTTTAGTGAAAGATTCCCTCAGAAACTACAAGTGGAGAGAGGGATGGAGGACAGATACCCAACCTCAGGGTCCGGCCTCCACACGCATGAGCATTCACATCTGTGGGTATCCTGGTGCTAACGAGTCTGGCCGGAGACCACACAAAATTAAAGGCTAGCTAACCTTTGAGCTTTAGGGAAGTATCAAAGATGTGTATCTGGAAACATCCACTTCTCCCACCACTTTGCTGTGGGAGTTTGCATTATCTTCAGCTACTTCAGTGAAATCCCAAGACAGATTGAGCATGGAGGCAAGTATGAGAAGCAGCTGATGTTTGACAATTGACTCTTCTCGCTACATGATTTCTGGTTTTGCTTTGGAAAACATAGTTTCTTTAATAAGTGTGTGGATGTTAACATCATTAAATGAATTAATAAAAATAAACATCTCATTTAATAATTTTAACAATATTTAATACAGTAAATATTGATAGATATTCACATATACTTTTCAGTCCACAGTTTTGTGTGTGTGTGTGTGTGTTTCAAGACAGGGTTTCTCTGTGTAGCCCTGGCTGTCCTGAAACTTGCTTTATAGACCAGGCTGATCTTGTACAAATAGATCTGCTTGCCTCTGCCTCTAACGTGCTGGGATTAAAGGCTTTTGCCACCACACCTGGCCTTCAGTCCACAATTTTTAAGAGTGTAAAGGAGGCTGGGTGTGGTGGCGCACGCCTTTAATCCCAGCACTTGGGAAGCTGGCAGATCTCTCTGAGTTCCAGGCCAGCCTGGGCTACACAGTGAGACCCAAGGTAAAGGAATCTGGAAATTGGGAATTTTGAGGGCTGCTGCCTTGAGTCTAGCCATGATCACGCAATAGCAGAGACTCGTGAGAAATGCATCAGTAGATAATTTTATCACTCCCCTAATTGGTTAGAACATCCCTTTATGATATTAAGGAGTCACCGCTGTCTGTGTGGCCTACTGTGGCACCCAATGGCTTTATGCAGCACATGGCTTTGTCAAGATGAATCGGGCGGTGATACGACAGTGGTTTTTACTTGGAAAGGAGCACTGTGGGCAGAAGTTTCTGTTGCTCTGACCTGATATCTCCATGATATCCCATCATGGACCCTCCAGCTGGAGGACAGGGCAGCAGGCACAAACATACCACAGCAAGACAGTCCTGCCAGCCTGAGTCATGAAGGGAGGACCAATGTTGGCCTTCAGCTAAGAGCCCACCAGGTGCCTCCTTATGTTTTCTTGTGGGGAATGATGGGACCATTTGGGGTCTCAGAATTTGCTTTTTCTTGACCCTTTCAACTGTGGCAATTTATCCTTCTGCTTCTGAGGATTGGGATTTGTCCTTGAGTTTCAATGCCCTGGGGAATCCAATGGTCTCGGGGCTTTCTCTGGCTCCTTTTGAACTTGGGGATAAATGACTCTAAAGACCAGAGTTCTTACCTGGTCTTGGCTGCAGGGAAGGTTCTCTCTCTCTCTCTCTCTCTCTCTCTCTCTCTGTTTTTGTTTTGTTTTGTTTTGTTTTGTTTTTCCAAGACAGGGTTTCTCTGTGCAGTTTTGGTGCCTGTCCTGGATCTCATTCTGTAGACCTGGCTGGCCTCAAACTCACAGAGATCCGCCTGGCTCTGCCTCCCAAGTGAGTGCTGGGATTAAAGGCGTGCGCTGCCGCCGCCCAGCGGGAGAGTTTTCCTCAACAGCATTCCTCTGAGGGCAGTTAAGGAAAGTCTCGGACTTCCCTGTAATATGGCCAATGCTGGTTACCTCTTTTCAGTTGCTAACCTGGAGCAATGAAGCCAGTGATATGCCCATGACAGGAAAGCTGTCTTGTGGGCTCATTTATGAGTGAGCTGGGATGAAGGGTCTCAGCTGCACTGCAGAACATCCCCTCCACCCCACCGGCATTCACAGGAGTTTTAATCACCTTAACTTTTCATGCTAATCCCACCCCACCCCCATGATTCCTAAGGGTATAAAATGTTTTCTCAAGCTGGTATCCTTTTACTGCACACACTCATGAAACATTATTTGGGGTATTTCAACCTGTGTTCTTGGGTCAAAGGCACCCACATTTGGAGGGGAACAATTTCATCCATTACAGAACAAAATGTCCTAAATCAAGGCAGGTTTTCAACCCACTGGTGGGAACACCAGCTGGGTGGGTTACGGCAAAGCAGAGACATCTTTGCTATGTTTCAGATACTATCTGATGACATTCTTAGCTTTAGGGTTGGTGGGAGTTAGTGGTCTGCTAAGTTAGTACATTCTACAAGGATTTACCTGATAAGTCATGTTAGGTTAGACGTGGTGGAGGGCAACAGGTGGCTATTTGCAGAGACTAATGATTTAAAATAAATTTAAATTGGTCTTTAGTTCTGAAACATCCCAACTCTCCACAATTACAAATTCTAACTGTTCAATTGTCTGTGTAGTCTGTATAGGTGTGGCTCCTTTTTGGAGGGGGATTTTCAGTTCACAGTGCAGACACAAGTGTGTGTCCGAACCTCTTAACTTCCTGTGACAAGGAAAGTGTCCACTGTCAGCTGGTAGTGGAGGTGAGGACAAGGAGGAGGAGGGAAGTAAATGCATGGGGTCATGGAAGCTCTGGGAAAATGGTTTTTCTAAATGAGCTTTCAAAGGACGTGGGATTCAAACAGCTGCTGTTCACAGCTTACTAGATATTGCCAGACTTTTTTTCTTTTAGCCATCTGCTTTTCTAGTCTGGGTCATTCCAAAGATAACATCTAAAGTGTTAGCACAGATGGCCAATGCTTGGCTATTTAGTTTGGGATCTGCTTGTCCCCTTAGATGGTGTATGCACAGGTTAATAGCAACTATAGTCAAGATTGCAAGCCCTCACCAGATCTGGTGGCTGGTTTGTTTTGGTTTGGGTTTTTTTTTTTTTTTTTTGTGTGTGTGTGTGTGTGTTGATATTTGTAATCTACAAAATAAAGCTTGCCTGAAGCTCAGAGGACAGAGCCAGCCACAGAGTTAAACATAAAGGTCAGGCAGTGGTGGCACACACCTTTAATCCTAGCACTTGGGAGGCGGAGACCCATCTGAGTGAGTTCAAGGCCACTCTGGGCTATATGAGATTGATCCAGTCTAGGAGAGAAACAACCAGGCAGTGGAGGCACACACCTTTAATCCCAGTTAAAGCACACGCCATTAATCCCAGCACTAGAAAGGTTAAGATTGGAAGTGAAATGGCTGGGAGAGGAAACAGGATTGGCTGAGGAGTTGGCGAGGTGAGAAGTGCCTGTGGCTTGTTCCTTTGTCTCTGATCTTTCAGAATTTACCCCAATATCTGGCTCTAGGTTTTTATTAAGACCATTTAGGATTCATGCAACATTTTTGTTGTTGTTGTTGTTTGGTGTTTGTTGATTGTGCATTAACCCCCACTGTAGCTTGGCACCTGGTTTGATTTCATTGTTACCCCACGTTAGCTTTGTGTGAACATTTATCCCTTTGTCCCTGGGCCTAACTTGACTGGCTTCCTATGGGACAAGTCAGAGGTTCGGTTTGATGTGTTCCTGAATCACAAAAGAAGCCTTTGCTTCCACACTGGCAACTGTGGTGTGATTTCAGGAGAGCAGCATTTCCAGGGGCTGATGGATGTAAGGTTAGTAATGGATTCCGTCCTTCCTTTCTCCCAGGGTATCAGAAGAGCAGATGCTGGTCCTTGGGATGCTAAAACAGGTGGCCAGAGTGACGGCACAGAGCAAAGCCTCTGGCTGCTCGAAGCTTGTCTTGCCCTTGCGGTTTCTAGGCAGCTCCTCTCGTCAAGTCCCAGCAGATGCCAACTTCTACTCCACCTCATTCTCTGAAGCAGAGCCTCCCCGGGTCTTGATCACAGGTTGGTTTGTCTCCTCCTCATCTGTGGCATGAACCTTGCTTTCTCTGAGATGCTTCTTGTAGTGTGCTGTGCTTCAGAGCAGCTGTCGGGAGACCCCGGAACTGGATTTCATGGTTGCACTGGGAAAAGGGGTCTCTGAGTAAGGCATGCCATCACAAATAACTTTTTTTCTTGGGGAAGCAACCCTTTTCTGATCAGATACAGCCCTTTTTGAAACAGTCTGGGTTAGGATTCAAAAGGATTGTCCTTTGGGGGTAAAGGGTTTATTAGAAGGATCGTACACATTGTAGACGAGACAAAGGCATGGCAGGGCTCTGAGGAAAGTCCAGGCACAAATGGCAGAGTGGGAGTCTCTTCCCACAGGTTTCAGAGGATGGAAGGGTCCTATGTCACATCGTCAATGAGCAGCCTAAAGTACATGCCTGCAGTCCAGATGTCTCTTAATTAGCTATGAGGGCGAGGAGGGCAGGAATCGAGAAACACAAGTTACTTTAATTCTGAAAACCAAATTACTGTTGTTTTGAAACCATCTAAGGGTCTTGTCGGGGTTCATTTTCTTTGCCATTCAAGAATGAAAAGGCAGGAAAATTCTCAAGCTTGACAGGAAGCAAGCAGCAGAGGAATCTTAAACATCAGACAGCAGTTAGTGGACAGAATTGGCGCAGTTGCAGAAAGGCTTTTCTTAGGGGTGAGGAAACACATACAGCAGGCACACAGAGAAAAAGACCCTCTGCAAGGTCGGGGGTCAGTGTGGACAGAAGAGGAACTCGGGAAGCTAAACATCGAGTCTTTCTGGAGGGCTGGGGATTTTAAAGGCTCTGAGTTTTCCTTACCCTGATTCAGGATTGATCAGTTTGAAGAAAGACAGGCTACTTGGCTCACAACTGCTGTGTGACATGTCCTGATCCAGCCTTGAATTTGTTGAGCCATTCCATCTTCAGGGGCCCTACTGGAGGAAGAAAAACCCAGAAGACCTTTGTTTTAAGCTGCCAGGCTTTTGTCTGAGGTCAGGAGGGTGAGGAAGAAGCCAGCCATCCTGGAAATTCACCATCTTCACTACCTAGTAATGACCTCTCTCGCTGTCTGGCTGCCCGCCAGGGAGCCTGTCTAATGCCTAGTCTCCCAGTTTCAGAAATTAGCAGTGCAGCTAAAATGGAGAAGCATTACAAGATGGTGTGGTTCTGGCTGACATCTTCCATAGTTGGCTTCCCCTATTCATAACTATTTATTGCCCATGTTTCCTTTCCCTAATAAAATCTTGTTTTCTGTCCTGGAACTTGATTTCCTTTCATAGGTCAGGGCAACAAAACCGAATGGATAGGGAGGATGCCAGTTCTGGAACACATCTTTCTCCTGGGCACATCTTTCCTTGGCCAGATTCCCCAGCCCAAGCCCAGAATCACCCGTCACAAACTGTTACTGAGCTCTCACGCACTGGAAATCAGATGGGATATAAGCGCTGTCCGAGCTTCTTGTTGCTGTTGAGCCCCTCACCACCAGACCCACTCATCGATCCTCCTTCTCCGGGATACGCAGTGCCTGGCCCCACCCCCTTCACTACGCATTCCGTGTTGTCACTGACAGAGTGCTTCCAAGCAGCCCGAGACAACCTCTCCCTTGATTGACACATTTTACTTCTCCATCCTCTGTCATGTTTTCCCTCCCTTTCCTGTCCTGCCCTCTGCGTTTCTTTCATTCTCTATCTCTGCTAAGGTTTTAGTCCTCGAGGGTTTTAGTCCTGTGTTAACTGACAGGGAGTCCCACTGCTCTGTCTTCCTGCCACGTGCGGGTCTTGCCTGAAATTTATAGCAATCCTCCTCCGAATGTGTTCCTAGCCCCTCTGCTCCGTCTTCCTATCCGTGGTGTCTTTAAACCTCCAAGTTAGGAAAGCCAGCATCATTTCTTTCTTAGTGGTTCCTCGTTGATTCTGTTTGTTTTGTTTTGAGGTAGGGTCTCTCTACTATGTAGCTCTCGCTGTGTCCCAGGCTGGCCTTGAACTCAAGAGATCCACCTACCAAGTGCTGGGACGAAAGGTGTATACTACCACACCAGCTTGTCCTCCGCCCTTTTGTCAAATGGCTTCTTGCTCTCCCCTCCTTGGAGCTGGGCCCACCTTCCCACCCCCCTATCCCCCCTCCCCACACAAGTGTTACTTTTCTTCTTGTGTCCTTGCTATCCTCTTCCTCTTGGGCACCCCTGGCCGGAAAGTGCTGCCTCCAAAACTCTCAGCTGTACTGCTACCTGTCCATGCTGGGCAGTGGCTGTCCTATGTTCCGAGAGCACTGCGGTGCTGCTGAGAGTAACCTGCAGGGACTGCATCAGCACCGTCCCTGGCTTCAGCCCACGACGACTGGAGGAGTTTCATTCCACCGTTACGCTCTGAGAACAGATTTGCACTCAGGTCTCACCTTGTTTTCTTCTCCGCCTAGGGGGCCTTGGCCAGCTGGGAGTAGGACTTGCTAGCCTTTTGAGGTAAGAACTTCAAAACCAGGTTCTTAAGGGTGTACAGTGGTCACTGTCAACATTAGCCATCGGTTCTCTTGCCTCTCTGGCCTCTTTCTGCTTCTAAGATGTCACATCTAAATAGCCGCTTAAAACACGGTTTGCCTCTTGGTCACGAGGCCCGCTCTTTGCCCTCAGTCCTAACTTGGGTACAGTGGGACTCATCACCCCAAGCGAACCACTTACCTCAGTTGTTCGCGAGCAGAGGGCAGGGGTCAGTTCTTACAGGAGCTGGAAGGGAATCTTCTGGGGTTGAGGGGTGGAGGTCAAAGAATGAAGGAGAAGAGGAAGTGCCAAGGACATGGAGATGGCATTGGTGGCCAGTGCAGTAGGGGAGGGGCAGAAGGGGAGGACCAGGCTCTGGGAAGAAAAGGAGGTTGAAGAAGCTTAGGGAGGCAAAGCCGAGGGGTCTGTGACAATCGTGAAGAGAAGGGAGGTGACTGGAGAAGGCCCGGAAATTGCAGTGCCTATTTGAAATAATCAGTTTCCTAAGACTTGTATCCGCGACATTGCTGACTTGTTGGGGTGGGGCTTTCTTTCTCTATAGGAAACGATTTGGGAAGGACAACGTGATCTTATCAGACATAAGGAAGCCCCCAGCTCATGTCTTCCATAGTGGTAAGATATGGATAGTCCTTGAGGTTTTAGTTTTCAAAATGCAGCCACAGAGGCAGAGTGGAATCCATGTGTGAATCAAAGAGGGATTCGGGCCTGGGCCTGGCTTTAAAGTGTATTTTCAGTGCCACTCCATTCAAATGACAAAGAATGGAAGGGCTGTGTGGAACTTGAAGTTTGGGAATAATATATTCGAATATTACTTTAAATAATGTCTTTGTACTAAAAAGTTTGATTCTTATCTTTTGAGTTTTTGGTTATCTGACTAACTTAAAGAGCCCTCAAACATAAAATAAGTTTGATGAGGAAAAAGCTTGAAGAATATGGAGAAGGGAGATGGCTTAGTTCAGAGCTCTTTCAGAGGACCCAAGTTTGGTTCCCAGCACCCACATCAGGTGGCTCCCAACCACCTGTAATTCCAGCTCCAGAGGATCCAAGACTGTTGTCTGGGCTCCACACGTTTCTCTATGTAGCCAGGAATATCCTGGAACTCTGTAAACCAGGCCAGCCTTGAACTCAGAGATTCACCTGCCTCTGTCTCTCAAGTGCTGGGATTAAAGGCGTGCGCCACCATTGCCTGGCCATTGGTAGACTTTTAATTACTGCTCACTAGGGGTTACAGGTCTGTTTAAATTGCATTCACAAGCACCCTCTCTCATAATTTCAGCACCTTCTTCTGGCCTCTGTGGGTACCTGGATTCACACACACACACACACACACACACACACACACACACACACACACACACGTAGATGAATTTCTAAATGGTCTTATTAAATAAAAAACACGGAGCCAGATATAGGGGTGAAAGCCTGAGAGAGATCAGGAAAATAGGGAAAGCCACGGCTAACCTCACCTCACCAACTTGGCAGCTTCCAAATGCGAGTGACATCCTGTCTACCCATGCCTATATGCCTTGCTGTTCTGCCGTCTGATTTGCTCTCTCTGTCCAGCTACATCACTTCTTCCTGCCCAGCTTTGTCACTTCCTGTCTGTACAGACCTCTAGACCTCCATGGTTAACTAGTGTTGGAATTTAAGGCGTGTGCCACCACACCTGGCTCTATTTCCAGTGTGGCCTTGAACTCACAGAGATCCAGACAGATCCCTGCATGCCACGTGATAGGGTTAAATGTGTGTGCTAACATTGCATGATTTTGTTTTTACTTATAATGGCTGTTTTTCCTCTGATCTCCAGGCAAGCTTTATTTATTAAGGCACAAATGAAATAATACCACATTTCAGCACAAATAAAATATCACCACGTTTTCCCTTTTTTGTCTAATAAAAAATAAATGAAAGTTATAACTGATATAAGAAAACAGAGAGAGAGAGAGAGAGAGAGAGAGAGAGAGAGAGAGAGAGAGAACAACAAAGAATTCTGAGAAAGCCAGACATGGAAGATGGAGCATGGGTTAAGCCAGTGCTCAGAAGGCTGGGGCAGAATCACAAGGTTCCAGCCTAGGCGACAGAGTCAGGTTCTGCTTCAAAAGGAAGGTTGGGGGAAGGACAAGATTTCTCTCCAGTCAGTGGCAGGGGACAGGGGGTCCAATTAGCTTCACTGCAGCCCTTCTCACTCTGTGCTTACAGGCCCGTTCGTTTATGCCAACATCTTGGATAACAAAAACCTTCGTGAGATCGTGGTGAACCACCGTATCAGCTGGCTGTTTCACTATAGTGCTGTGCTGAGTGCTGTCGGAGAAGCCAATGTGTCTTTGGCCAGAGATGTCAATATAACCGGTGAGCAGCTGGCTCTGGCCTAAAGGGGCCATTTTTTCCTGCTCTTGGTAATCCGTTTGATTTTCAGATTTTCATAGTGTCTATTTATTTTCAGGACTGCATAACATTCTAAATGTTGCAGCTGAACACAATGTGAGGTTGTTTGTGCCCAGCACGATTGGGGCTTTTGGACCTTCCTCTCCTCGGAACCCCGCACCTGATCTCTGTATTCAAAGGCCCAGGACCATCTATGGTGTATCCAAGGTCCATGCAGAGCTCATGGGAGAAGTAAGCATTTCTCAGCAAGATTGCTACATGTTCAGGGCTAGAGGATTCTGTGTCCTGCCCCATTTTTTTTTTCTGCCTCAGACACCCCCTGCTTCATTTTCAGGGAAACATTTACACCCCAGAGATAATTACTTACCTGGTGTGTTTGTCAAGTGGTAGGCCCCTTGAAGGCACTGAAGAACTCCTTAGCTATAGGTCTCTGCTTGCCCACAGCCATGATAGTAACACTCAGCACTTTTGGATACTCCTGGCCTTGGAACTGCGCCCATCTGTGCTTGCTGCCCCGCTTGTGTGTAAGGTTCTCAACATGGGAGTTACTGGTGGGAGTGTTACAACTTTTTCTGCAGGAGAGAGAGACAGGCAGAGACAGAGATGGGGGGGGATATATGTGGGTACCAAGTGTGTGTATTCATGTGTGTGGAGGCCAGAAGTTAGGTGTCTTCCTTAATTCCTCTCCATCTTAAATTTTGAGACAAGGTCTCTTACTGGAACCTGGAACAAGCAGGTCAGGCTTATGGGCACCGAGCCTTCGGATCCTGTCTCGGCTTCATTAATGCTGGATTACCGTACATGCTGTGTCCTGCTTTTCTCATGTGGCTTCTAGAGGATCTAAGTCAGCTCCTCATGCTTGTGCCAGAAGCACTTACCAACTGAGTCACCTCCCAAGACCAGACACTTTCTACTGTGGAAATTTTCGAGCATGCTTTTACTCTGCCTTAGAGTAAACTGTAGTCAGTGTCTGGCCCTTCAGCTACTGGATGCCAGTTTTTTTTCTGCAGGGGAGCAAGCTTGCCACACTCAGGGCAGGGAGCAGGAGCGCCACCTGCAGCCTGCTCTATCGTGTTTGCAGTGTTGATGTAGCGTCGGGATGGTGATTCTTGGAAGATAAATAATTGAGTGTCACTAAACAAAAGCGAAAAACATGGAAATTCTGAAAATCCCATGTTCTTTCTTTTAAAAATTGTGTTTGTGCATGTTGCGTGTGTATATGCACACATGAATGTGCCACACACAGCATGTGTGTGGAGGTCAGAGGACAACTGTGGAGTCTCTCCTTCTACCTTTATGCTGTTCTGAGGATCTAACTCTAGTCACCAGGCTGTGTGGCAAGTGCCTTCACCCACTGAACCGTCCTGCAGGTCCCAATTGCGTATTCTTTTAAGGAACATTTTAATTGCATGTGATGTTTTAGGGAAAAGCAATTTATTTGTTTTATCTAAACTACAGGATTATTATTATGTTATTTTTAGCCAGCTCTTTCTTTTTCTTAGTACTACTATTACCGGTATGGGTTAGATTTCCGGTGCCTGAGATATCCGGGGATCATTTCTGCAGATTCCCAGCCTGGAGGAGGAACAACTGGTAAGTGCCATCTCCAATCTCCCTCACCCTTAAATTCTCTTTGTTTCAGGGAGACCCTGCTTAGTCCATGAACTGCCTGCCTTAGTTTCCCTGTATTTCAAGAGAAATTGGAAAGTAGGGAGTGTTTTTAATCTCGCTGGCACCCAAAATGCAGTAACTAAAAAAATTCTTCAGTTACCTGTGTATAACAGTAAATCTTGATATAGCCCATACTATTCATATCTATTTTGGGAGCCTTCCATTCTTAAGAGTCTAAAAGAGGTTCTGAATTAAGAGCGCTGGAGAACTGGCATCTCAGTCCCGAGCCTCCTCCCTCCTGCTGCCGCGGGCGGGGTTCTCTTTCAGACTACGCAGTCCAGATTTTCCACGCTGCAGCAAAGAACGGCACATTTGAGTGCAACCTCAAGCCCAGCACCAGGCTCCCCATGATGTACATCAGCGACTGCCTCAGGGCCACCCTGGAAGTCATGGAGGCCCCCGCGGAGCGCCTCTCCATGAGGACCTACAACATCAGTGCCATGAGCTTCACCCCCGAGGAGCTGGCCCAGGCCCTCCGCAAGCACGTGCCCGACTTCCAGATCACCTACTGCGTGGATCCCCTCCGACAGGCCATAGGTAAGTCCCCACACCAACCCACTGTAGCTCAAAATCGGATCTGGGAATGCCCACGCCATCCCAACCCGGAGGCTTTAAGGCTGAGGAGCTGCGGTGGCCCGTTCACAGATGCTTCCGTGTGGGAAACAGGTCTTCGGGAGAAAGGTTCCAGCTCAGGAAACCGTCCGGCACCATTTCACCTTTGCACAATTTAATAAAGCAGGGAGAAACAAATCAAGGCTGTGTGCAAACAGGCTTGTGCCTTCGTATGGTGTTGTTGCCATCGATGGCCTGGAACACCCTTTTGGATATCAGAATGTTCCCTTACAAAGCCATGTGTGGTTTTAATAATAACATGAAAACTCCAGTGCAGGTGCCCAGTGTCTTCTGGAGAGGTGGCCCTGCATGTATTAGTTCTGCTCTAGTCAAAGACTTTATGTGCCTTCATATAAAATCCATCCAGTCATTCACAAACACAGAGTCGGGATAACCCCGTGTACTTTCCCGTGTCTTTCCTCAGCTGAGAGCTGGCCCATGAACCTCGATGACAGCAATGCCCGTAAGGACTGGGGCTGGAAGCACGACTTCGATCTTCCAGAGCTGGTGGCTACCATGTTCAACTTCCACGGCGCCAGCACCAGAATTGCCCAAGCTAACTGAAGGAGGAGGAGCAATGCCCATATCCTCACAGTGTAAGGGACATGGCATTCTCTACCATGGAGAACTAATCGGACTGAATTCTGGCAGCTCACGTGGAACTGCTGGGTGGGGCTGCATTTCCTTTACACATTGCCTTTTGTTGTGTGCCTAAACTGGTCCAGGCACACATGCGACAGAAGTAAAGTCAGTCCTAAGTGGTAGTGGCTAGCTCTTGGGATTTGCAACATTTGTATTTAATTAAATTCAATTTAAGTATCACTTCCAAGACTTCCTCTCTTGACCAGAGACCAAAGATCACATTTTAAGGATTTTCAAAGATGTTCTTCATGTTCAGGACTTTCAAACTTCACCAAAAATGAACACTAGCAGCTAAATTTTTAACTTAAGATTTGTCTGGGTGATTAAGAGTTTGAAAGATGATGCAGTTCATAAAGGGAATGGGTTCTGTGGGGTTTGATTCCATTTAGGGGCTGCTAGAAAGCTTTGTGATGTCTATGGGACTTATAATTCTCTGACCTGGTGACATCAGCAACTCCAGAGAGATTGTTTGAAATGCACGTTTCTGGGCTTCACCCCCTCAGACTGACCCAGCAAAGTGGAGTAAGCTGGCTATGGCCCAGCCCTCTAAGATAGATTCCAAGCCCAGTTCTAAAGAGTGCTGTCCTGTGATAGTAGTGAACCCACCAATAGAGAGGTCACTCAAACCCTGCTGGCACACCTGGCTACCTCCAGAAATCACCAGCAAGGGGAACTTCCAGTTCCACAGCTACAGTCAATAAGAGCTGTGCTTCTGCTATAGGTTAGTGATGGTACATTGTTAGATTTTAAACTCCTAGGTTGTGGCATAATTTTTTTTTTGAGTCTTAAGTGGATTTGGATCTTTTTAACTAAAGAAATTTTAGATAATTGAGTTTCAATAGCTACGATAGTATAGGTTATCTCTCACATGCTTAGTATAATTAAGCTTAACATTTGTGGATTTTTGTTTCCAAAAATTCTCTTTATAGATTTATTTTATGGTTCATATAGATTTATTTTATGGTTCATATATCATAAAATGTATAATTTGGGATCTGGAGAAAAGGTTCAGCAGTTAAGAGCACTTGCTGCTCTTGCAAAGGACCTGAGTTCAGTTCCCAACATCCATATGGTGGCTCACAACCTTCTGAAGCTCTAGTCCCAGGGGATCTGACACCCTTTTCTGACCTGTAAGCACCAGTAGTATATGCTTACATGTAAATGGTACACACATGTTTCACGTAGACAAAGCACTCATACACATGGAAATAAAGAAAGCCTAAAATGTATATTGTTTTTCAGTATGTTAGAGTTGCAGACTTGATAACAATAGAGAGACCACATGTAATTCCCCTCAGTCTGAAGCAACCACTATCTATCTCTCTGTGTCTCTGGATGGGGGATTCTGAATATCTCATACAACTGGGGTATAGTCATTGGCTGGTTGTACAGAATTTAATAGGTTGCATTATTAAGGACATTTGGACTTATGACAGTCCTTAACTGTCATAAATGGTGCTGTAGGAAAGATTGTTGCAAATGCATCCCATTTTCATTGTCTTAAAGGTCCGAAATCTCTTTCTGGAACTTTGAAGTACATAGCTTTTACATCCAACTAACTCTTAAGCCCTTTACAGGGCAGTGTCTTTGGTTTTTTTTCCTACCATAATAAGTGAATTTGAACCTTACCTAAAACAAAGTGTTGATACCAAGAGCTTTTTGTGAGTTTTTTTTACCTGCTTTCATGAAAGATCTACATAGTATAAGCATGCTGTATATATTTCATGTTTTTTTCTTTTCTTTTTAAAAAAAATTGTTTTTATTTGTTTGAGTTTTTGTTTTGTTTTGTTTTTTCAAGATGGGGTGTCCCTGTGTATCCTTGGCTGTCCTGGAACACTCTCTGTAGACCAGGTTGGCCTCAAACTCAGAGATCCCCCTGCCTCTGCCTCCTGAGTGCTAGGATTAAAGGTGTGCACCACCACTGCCCGACCTTTTTTTGTTTTGAGATTTTTTTGTTTGTTTGCTTGTTTGTTTGAGACAGGATTTCTCTGTGTAGCCCTAGCTCTCCTGGAACTCTCTCTGTAGACCAGGCTGGCCTCGAACTCAGTGATCTGCTTGCCTATGCTTCCTGGATGCTGGAATTAAAGACATGCCCTGCCTTAAGTCATGTTTACAGTTCAGAAGTTGATTTAGGAGTGAGCCAACTATCATTTCTTGTGCCTTTATTTCATTACTACTAGGGTATAAATTCATGGTTTACATTCTAGTGCACACTGAGAGAGCAAAGTCACCCTGCTGAAGTTTCCCATTTTGAAGCTCGTGAACAGAATAGAAAAACGTCATCAGGATAATGATAATAAGAGCAGCAGAGAAATGCTTCACCCACCGCTGCCCCTCAAAAAGTGCTGTCTTGATAACACAAGTAATAGACGTAACCAGGAACGAGAACGAAAGATCACAGAGGGAGGAAGACTGGCCCCGACACTGTTTGGAAAGTGCAGTTACCATTCATAAATGCACGCTCCTCCCACCAGGAGCCTCTTCCGTTGGCTCCCATCTACAGGCATCTCAGCCATCAGGACCGCAGCTGTGGACAGCTCTTGGCCCTCCTGGCCCTCCTCTGGGGCAGGGCTTCTCAAACACTGTCTACCACCCACAACTCCTCATTTTGCGTGAGCCAGGGTATATAGGTATTTGAGATAGTCATATCTATCAAATGTTTGCTGATAGTACACCATGAAGAAATCTATCTTTAAAAAGACTTTTGTATACACATAGTTTTTACCATAGATAGATTGAAGATGAAAGCAAATTTGTGAAGTAATGAGATGATGTGCTTGTTGATTTTTACATAGAACACTAAATCTTGGCTGGATATTTGATACTTCGGGGTACAGGGCACATTCAATACTTTTCAGAGTTGGTCAATATTTTGATTTTTACAATCATCAATACTGTGCATTCCTCCCCACATAAATAAGTAGTATAAAATGGCAGAAATGTGATTAGGGACTGTGGTGGTTTGAATGAGAACGGCCCCCCATAGGCTCAAATGTTTGAATGCTTGGTCCCCAGCTGGTGGGATCATTTGGGAAGATTAGGAGGTGTGGCCCTGTTGGAGGAGGTGTGTGATCTGGTGAGATTCAGGTTTCAAAAGACTGGTGCCATTCCCAGCGTGCTCTCTGCTTCCTGTTTGCTATTTGAGATGTGAGCTCTCAGGGGCTGTTCCAGCCAGCCTGCTCGCTGCTTGCTACCAGCCTGTCCCACTATGATGGACCCTTATCCCTCTGAAACTGTGAGCCCAAAATAAACTCCTTCCTTCTTTTTTTCTGGAGCTGAGGACCGAACCCAGCACCTTGTGCTTGCTAGGCAAGCGCTCTACCACTGAGCTAAATCCCCAACCCCAACCCCTCCCTCCTAAGTTGCCTTGGTCATGGTGCTTTATCACAGCAATAGAAAAGCAGCTAACACAGGGCCATTTCAGAAATTGTTGGAAATTCTATCTTAATCCCAAACCACAATTCAGCAAGCCATCTTTTTTTTTTTTTTATTTAATGAAATTCGAACAGCAAGTTAAAACAAAGCAAACATCCTAACACAATCCAACCCAAAGATTTTCTAATCTGATACTCAACACGCCCAGGCATGATAATAGGAAGGCAGTAAGAGGTTTTGTTTCCTGTAATTAAACCATTATCTTTCTGTAGCAGCAGAAAATCACTGTATGGGCTGAAACTTACTGCAGCTCCTGAGCTTGGGTGGCCTCAGTCTGAGCCATGTTTCAAACCTGCAGTATTTGCAGGCACTGCATGGAGTGATGGCCACATGATGCCAAGTGCGTGTGCCCATCCAGAACCACCGCCATGGTGAAGTTTTGTGACACAATGTGGGTGAACTCTGCCAGAAACACCGTGGATTCATTCTGTGTTTGATTTTGAATTAATTTTTGGTTGTTTCCTATTCAGAAACCTTTCACCATTAACAAAATTTTCGAAACTTCCTCATTCAGGTTTTGACTCTCAAGGTAAAAAGTTGGGGTTGGGGTGTCCATATCAGGGCTTTGACATCATAGTGTAAGGAACCCACCGTGGACAGGTGGCTTTGTAAGTGCTGGGTGACCTAACACCTTGTTCTTTGCTTCCACTCACATCTTTGAACATGTTTATTGGGGTCACTAGAAACCTACATTTTCTCCCAACTGTGGAAATCTGGTTTTAGAGGTTGGATTTGTGCATATGGGAGAGAAAGGAAGTCGTCTCACTAGTTTACCTCGAGTTATATATAATCTTTTGTTTTAGAAAAAGATTTCTTTTTAGTTATTTTTTATTTTGTGTATGTATCTGTGTGTGAGCATGTGTTCATGAATGCAGTGCCCTCAGAGTGTTGAATTCTCTGGAGTTGGAGTTAGATGGCTGTGTGCCAACATGTCTATTCCATGCTATGAATGAAACTCAGGTTCTTTGCAGGAGTAGCAAGAGCTTGTAACTGCCGAGCCATCTCTCCATTGTACAATCTTACCCAAGTCACTTTCTGTCCCGATTCCCCACTGCAGGTGATGCTTTGAGTCCGAGTCCTCCTCAGCCCCTGAAGCTGCGATTTAATCACGGAGTTCAGAACATACCCACACTTCATTTTCCTAGACAAAAATCGGAAAGCTGGCTACATTTGAAAAATATCTGTAAAACGTGTATATTATAAAACATAAAAACAAATGAAATGGCCCCAAACTTCCAACTGTGTTTAGGAATTGATTATTTCTATCCCATAGCCTTCTCCTTGGCCACTTTCTCATTTTGGAGTTTGTATGGTAAAAGTGGGGTTTGCAGCCATCCTCACTTTCCTGTTTGATGATTGAACACTTCCATTTCCTTTTTCCCTTTAAATAAACTACTGTCTAAATGCCTTACCTTAAAAATACCTTTCTTAAAATTTTTCAACGTATTCACATTAAGGCAAAATCACTTAGTTGTCTTGTCAAGAAATAGATACAATCTACAATATAGATTTCCATTCTGTTAAATAGGTAAAATGTTGTATTAGAACAATTTGAAAATTTCTGGCAGAGCTCACCCACATTGTGTCACAAAACTTCACCATGGCGGTGGTTCTGGATGGGCACACACACATGGGACCTCTGGAAGAGCAATCAGTGCTCTTAACCTGCTGAGCTATCTCTCTAGCCTCTAAATAGGTAGTTTTTTAAAATATTAAAATTCATTTACTATCTGCTTGTGTGTGTGTGTGAATGTGTATGGATGTGTATGTGTGCACTAGGTGGCATCATTGTTCATCATGTGCATGAGTGTGTGCATGCATGCATGTGTGTGAGTGTGTGTGCATACGAGCCAGCACACACAGCTTGTGCACTGAGGTCAGAGCTGGCTCTTTTCATTGTGGGTTCTGGGACCAGACTCAGACTGCAAGGCTTGTGAGGTAGTCACCTTTACCTGCTGAGCCATCTCTTTAGCCCTAAGTGGACTATTTTAATTCAATTAATTAATTTTTATGTGTATAGGTGTTTTACCTGCATGTATGTCTGTGCATCATGCACTTGTAGTTTCCAAAGAAGCTAACAAAGTGTATAACAAAGACACAGACACACACAGACACACAGACACACAGACACACACACACACACACACACACACACACACACACACACACACAATGCCAAGATGTCTTTATTAAGAGGCCAAACTGGATTCTTGGTAAAGGAAACAATTTTGTCTTCATCAAACCAAACTCATTTGTGCTTCTAGGGAGGAGAATCATTTGTATTGCTTTCAATCAACTCACAGAGCTGTGAAATGGTCTAAGATTATTAAAGTGGGCAGTACAGATAATCCAAATGAGGGTTCTGGTAGTCTTTGTTCCCATTTTAAATCCTTTCGCATGCTTTCCATTTACAAGAGAGCTGCATTAGACAAGTCAAGCTTGAGGGGTGTGTATGAGTGTGTGTGTGTGTGTGTGTGTGTGTGTGTGTGTGTGTGTGTGTGTGTTATTCTCTGGATTCTTTTGTGAGTCTACATCTCACTAGTCTCCTTGTTAACTGATGAGATGAAAGCAATCTTCATGTCATCTTAGATTGATATGGCAGATTTGAATTAATCTCTTAAGATCTTTAACTGTTGTGACCATCCCATGGTGAAGGAGGATAAGCTATGCTGACTGGGAGATGTGCCTCTCTTCTGCTGTGTGCCTGGACACACCTTCTAGGTGACCAGAGGAATCCCAAAGCCATGGAACTTCAACTTAGCTGCTTCTCTTTCTCTAGCTCTCCACCAGACACCTGATTGCTACAGCCCGAATGCTTTGCTTGCATTTCTGGGTTCCAGTAGCTGGTAAACAGTCCTCCCTGGATTATGGCAATGAGAGAATTCAGTTTGTTTTTTAAAGTCTATTCTTCACTGAATGACACATGAATCTTTGTTTATTCTTTTTCTATTTGTCTACTGCAATTAGTTAATTGTTTTTTTTCCATTTAAGACAAAATCTTACTATGTATCCCAGGCTGACCCAATTTCTGTGTTCTGTGTCAGCTCCCTGAGTGCTGGCATTATCAGGAGGAGCTCTGCTGTTTGTCTATTTTTAGCTCAAATCAATTGAGAGTTATGTGTCTATTAGGAAGAACAAGTCTTTGATATCTTACACAAAATTACATTGTGACTGCTGTAATTCTTTTGTAATTTCTTCTGGACAAGTAGCTGAAGTTACAGAGTAAAAGCTGTGAGTTCACACGATGGTGGTGGCACATGACTTGAATCCCAGCACCCAGGAGGCAGAGGCAGGTGGAGCTCTGAAAGTTCAGGGCCAGCCTGGTCTACAGAGTGAGTTCTAGGACAGCTGGGGCTGCACAGAAAAACCCTTTCTCAAAAAAGAAACTAGAAAAAAACATGCTGTGACTCCTCTATGTATCTTTTGTTTTCTTGAGTATGAAGTGCCTGTCCATCTCTAGAGAGAATTAACACATTGGGCTATAAAGTCCCTCAGTTTAATGGAGCCCCATTCTGACTGGCTGTAGAAATTAAAATATGTTCATATAAATTGAATATGCTTAGAATCCTCATGAAATAAGGAATTAAATTTCCATTGCCAATTCAGAGTCATTTTAGAGTACAAGTTAACATAATATTAATCTCTGGTAAGAAAGATTAATAATTTAAACTTTAGAAATCCATGTCACTTATCCTATTTTTTTAAATTGTCAAGAGTAAGAATAATATATTTTGCAGTTTTAACATATTTTGGTTACTGTTATTACAATATTAAATCCCTAAAAATTCTATGTACCGATTGAAATCCCAGCTGTTGTTTACCAAGCACATTGGGAAGGGTGGGCCTCAAATTATAGATCATCAGTTCGCTTCCTAGATGTAGAATTTATTTTTCTTCAAAAAAAACCTTTTCTTGTTTTTCAATATACAATACATACATAATTTTATTTTACTTTGTTTCCTAAACTTGTCCTAAACTCATCAAATAGGTTACTATTTGCCAGCATGGTGGTACACACTTGTAATCCCAAGACTGAGGGGGGAAGATTGGAAACTTAAGGCCAGCCTAAGTTATATAGTGGTTTCCAGACCCTGTCTCAAAAAACAAACAAACAAACAAACAAACAAAAACCCTATTATTTATTGTTATATGACATTTGGGATTATTAAATATGGAACAGTATGTTCAACTAAATTCAATCATGCTGGCAAATGTTTTAACACTAATTGTATGTATATGCACACTTTTTAGACCTTCTGATATTCATTTCAGTTAATGGATAATTTTCAGATGTTTACACGGTATTGATTTCTAAACATAATTTTGCCTCTGACTTGTGTGCTACAGAAGGATAGAGTCTTGTGGCCATATAACTATTTTACAAAGAATCGGGTGATGATGTAGGATGCCGAGTCATGTGTGGCCATGAGCTTGGCTCCTCTGCTAAAATGAGTGTTACGATTCGTAGCTCACACATAACGAACGGTCCTCCCTTCATGTCTCAGTAGAGTCCTGAAAGTTAGCAGAGTGGTTGGACCTATACAAGGGTCAGTAGTGACGCCGGTAAACCTGTGCTTGCGATTTGGGTTTTCTGTGAAAGAGCATCCCCCAATCCCCAAACACATGGATTCCTAAATGTTTTGGAAGAGTCTTCCACCACAAAGTTTTCCTTGGGCTCTTCTGGAAGTACTTCTTACATAGCTCATCCGACTGCTGCTCAGAGAGCCAGATCTTTCCACAAAGGCCTTGGGTGTCAGATATTTGCATGTATCTGCCCTCCCATGGAAGCCTCTCCCGGCAGCTGAGAGCACTCTGCTCAGAAGTCATGTATTCATTACTGACCTAAGTGCTATGGGAAAATAGATATGAAATATGTGTAGAGTTGTATTTGTTTTAGGGAATTTTTATGACAAAGAAATGAGATAGGGTGGGGGTGTGTCTGCATGGTCTCCTACACCTGTGTCCTAGTACTTGGGAGATAGAGGCAAGCTGATCAGAAGTTCAAAGTCATCCTTGACTATATAGTGAGTTTGAGGCCAGCCTTGGATACTCAAGGCCCTGTTTCAAAAAGGAGGAGGAAGAAAAGGAGGAGGAGGAGGACGAGGAGGACGAGGAGGAGGAGGACGAGGAAGAGTGTCCTGCATGTGTCCAGACAACAGGTGTTAGCATATGAAGTCTGGATTCTCTGTTGGCTCAAGTCCCCTTCCAAGGATCCAGGGGTTTCATTTCACATTCTCTCCTCGAGAGCTCTCATAAAACTGCTACCACAGGACACACTGGGCACCAGCAGGCAACGTTATCCCTGCCCAGACTGGACTCCACAGAGACAGAATTCATTTTGTTCTGCTCCACAACAGCATTGACAGCTTGTCCAGCTCTCATACAGGCAGCCAGGCTCCTGCTCAGTGGAAATAAGCCTGCCCCCCATTGGCAAGACACCAATGCCCTGCCCACCTCCACTGTTTGGGAACAGCGGATCTGGCTTCACTCTGCAGGACTCAAGCTTCCAGACTCCACTGAGGCAGGAGAAACTGTGCCCACCTCTTCTGTTTGGCAGCCAGAGAGCACGTGGAAGCCTGGGCTGCAGATCCTCACAGAGATCAGATATGCAGGGGAAGATAAGTCGAGGATTCATCCATCTCTCAGTGTGGCTTAGAGGTGACACCAGTGCAGTTGGCAGAGGAGGGAACAGCTGACAGAGAGCACCGGAAAGGGAAGAGGGCATATGGGAAGAGGAGAGAGTGCTCAGGTGGAGTCCTCTAGTCCTGTCCCCAGAATCTGGGACCTGGGAGACAGACCCTCAAAGAGCAGTTAGGAAGGGGAGGGCTTCAGGCAGCAGCCACTGGGGTGGCTGCAGAGATTCTGGGACAGTGGTATGCTCATGGAGGAGAGAGGTCCCTGTCTCCAAGGGAGTCAAAGCCTGACCACGCAATGACCCCACACCACATGGTTCAGGAGAAAGAGTGGTAGCTTTTTATCAGGTTCTCAAAGGGTCCCCTTCAGCTCACAACACGAGCCATGGTGTGAGTGGGATCCAGCATAACCAGTTCTAGTATGGAGGCATAGGCTTGCTGCCTTGGTCCAGCCTCTGCCCAGGTAGCCGGTGGGTGTCACCGGGAAGTCCTCCAGAGCCCAACAGGGTCTGTGCCAAAGGAACTCAAGGCCACTCACATAACTGCACTGGAACAGTTTCCACCCCACCAACTTACCAGCTGCTCTGGTCAGGCTTTGACCTTGTGAGCTCAGGCCTTGGAGGCTGATAGCAGCCTTTCCTCCTGCCATAGTAAATAGGGCTATGTGCCTGTGGAGCTGGCAGCCTTCCCTGGAAGGAGGGGAGCAGAGTGCCAAGTTGACACCTGAAGAGCAGGTGTGTTCAGGTCTTGACAGGTTCAGTTGGCTCCCACCCTTGTCTTTTTTTTGCCCTTAAGGGACTCACCGTAGATGAAAGCCTCTTTCCTCTGCCTCAGATTCTCTGAGATTTATGTCAGTAGCTACAATTCTTCAGTTTTAGCCTTTATGGACACTTTCTTCCACCAACAAAGTCCCTGGGCTTCTAGAAACCATTGTGCAAGGATTTGGGAAGTGCCTGGTGCCTGGCAGGTGTGATAGACTGGAACTCTCCCTCCTTGACTACTTTTCCAGCAGATTCTCTGGGGGAGGGGCTATGGGTAGGTATTTTTAGAAGCCTCCAGGTAACTCTCATGCAGGGCCAGGTGACACTGTTTCCTATCGCTCACGGTACCTGACACCTGGGACTGTACCCAGAGAGAGCATTTGTTCACTGGGAAGGGTTGACTAGGGTTGTCAGGTAAGACTTCACAGTGGGGACAGGTGGTATTCTACAGATGGCTGATGGGAGCCATGGTCCAGGCCTTAGGAATGAGTGGGGGACAGGGTCCCATGCTAGAAGCCAACTGTGCCTTCTCCACTGGGCTATAGGCTCTCATGAAGTGAGTCGTCTGAGGATGGTGATGTCAGTTTCAGATCAGCCATTTGAGGAGTCGACTGGGAAAGTAAATCCTGGAGATAGCGGGGAGTGAGGTGATATTAATAAAGGATGGGGTGAGCCAGCTGTAGCTCTAAGTTTTCTCAGGTCCCGCCCAGCCCTGCCTGAGGTCCCTCAGCCACTTATAATCATTCAGAGGCTAAATAGTAATTACCAATTGTATGGCCTATGGCAGGCTTCTTGCTAGCTAGCTTTTATAACTTAACCCATTTCTATTCATCTAAAAGTTGCCACGTAGCCATGGCATTACTGGTCTGCTCGCATCTTGTTGCTCCTTCAGCGGCGGCTGATGTGTCTCCTCCTCTCCTTTCTTCTCTCTGTATATCTGCTTGGATTTCCCATCTGCCTGTAAGCGGCCTTGCCATATTAATCTACGTTCTATCATGTGACATTACCTCTCTTTCATCTTGCACCACCTGTTTCCTCTCCATGTCTCCTGGCTTTTCCTACTCACCTAGATTCCTCCTCCTCTTCCTTTTCCTTCCCAGAAATCCCACTCCTGCCTAGCTATTGGCTGTTCAGCTTTTTATTACAACAATCACAGCAATACACATAGTGTATAAATATCCCACAACACCGCCACTCTTTTTTTTGAGACAGAATAGCTCTGGCTGGCCTGGACCATACTCTGTAGACCAGGCTGGCCTCTAACTCACAGAGCTCCACCTTTCTCTGCCTCCCAAGTGCTAGAATTAAAGGTGTGTGCCACCGCCACGCCAGATTTTCCACTCTTTGGACCACTTTGCTTGTGGGGGCTCTTGGCAGATGCCATGGCCAGCAGAGTGACAATTTGCATGTATTAAGAAGGAAGTCTGGCCAGGCAGTGGTGGCGCACGCCTTTAATCCCAGCACTCGGGAGGCAGAGGCAGGCGGATCTCTGTGAGTTCGAGGCCAGCCTGGGCTACCAAGTGATTTCCAGGAAAGGCGCAAAGCTACAACAGAGAAACCCTGTCTCAAAAAACCAAAAGAAAAAAAAAAAAAAAGAAGGAAGTCTGGTTCAACATCACTCAGCAGCTGGTGTTGGTTCAAACGTTTGGAGTCTGACACTGGGCAGTTTATCTTAGGCATATTTAAGTATTTAAGTACAGTACAGTTTGGGGAAAAGTTTCCTTGTGTAACACAATCCTGTGTGCACAATAAAGCTTAAGGCGCGATTACATTGAAACTCTTCTCAAAGTACACGTCACCTCTTCCATGTAGATGGGTTCTGTAGAAAGACTACATGTGTCATCTTACGGGCCTATGGGAGGATCTGGTGTGGTCATACAGTGCAGGTCATATAGTGTAGAGGTCACCTAGACTATTAACTATCTCCAATCCTGCTTGGGGGAGCCAGGTGTGGTCTTGCCCTACAGATAGCACAGAAATCACCTAGACTATTAGTCACCTCCATTCCCAATCTTCTGGGTAGAAAACAGGTTGTACATCTCTCCCACTAAAGAAACAACCCTGCATGTCTAGCCTTCGTGATTTTCCTAGTGCTTATCTATGAGTGCAAGGATGTTTGTGCTTCTAACGTTTTCTGATGCAAGTAAGGGTGATGGCCCGCTTCCTGCTAGCACTGAGGATTGTATCCATGTAGGAATTCAATGGAGAAATAGTGAGAGAGTGGTCTGTGACGGAGGGGAACTTTTAGAGGACTTTTGGCAACTGGTGTTGATGTAGTCAGCTGGCGCTTAGTTGCTGAAGGCAGGCTGCAGGAGTGCCTGATTTCTAAAAATAAATTGAAAAGAGCCTTATCAACACACACACACACACACACACACACACACACACACACACACGAATGTGTAGCTTAATAAAGATGGAACCCATGTTTGTGTTTCTGTATCCTTGGGTTCTGCCAATGAAGTTGAGAAATATTCAAGGTGGAAAATCCTGTGTCTGAACTGTACATTTAGACATTTTTCTTTGCCATCCCCTACGACAACTGAGTTACACATTTGAATTCATCTAGATATGATTTAAATGATGCACAGATTACATAGTAGTGTGCACCACTTTATACAATGGCCATGAACATCCACAGATTTTGATATCTGTGGGTGTCCTGGAACCAAGACACCCCCCCCCCCCGACGCACACACAGATGGACAGGACAGCTGTGCTTGCTGTGAAAGTCTTAAGCTCTGAGTAGGTCCGAGATGGGAACTGTACCTGCTTCCTGTGCAGGCCAGCACCCTTGCAGGAGCTAGCACACATGCACTATCGGCTTTAATCTCATCCTGTTTATATATTTATTATATGCTTATTTATATATGAGCACATTGAGAAGGAGGTGGATTAACTCGTCCCTTGGACCGTAAAGCTAGTGAACACAGAGAGAGGCCTCCAACCCAGTGCCTACCTTTTTGTCATTCATCTATCAATTCATCCAATTATTATCTATCTATACATCCGACTATTATCTGTTTGTCTGTCTGTCTATCTATCATCTACCTACCTACCCATCCATCATCGATCTATCTACACACATGTGCACACAGAAGGACACGAGAATCGGAGGAAGATTTACTTGAGAAGAGGAAGGGAGGGAGCGGGAGGCAGGGTGGGGGAGCAGGAGAGAGAAATGGGAAGTGAGGGTGGTCGAAATCCGTGATGTAGTTAAGCAAACATGCCACTGTGCCGGTGGATTCAGGGAGCGGGACATTGCTTTTGGCTGCATAACTACTGGTGATCTCACCAGGCCCACTACGTACGTAGTTCTAATCCAACATGAACTAAATGTCCCTGGTTAAGCTAAAAGAGTCAGGAAAGTTAATCCCAAAATTATGGATCTGGGAAATGGACTGGTAGGGATGTAGGGCGTAGGGATGTAGAGCGTTTTGATAGGAATGGGAAGGAGACAAGAGAAGGTGCTGAGGATAGAGCAACCGGGAATTATCATACATACATACATACATACATACATACATACATACATGAAATTGTCAAAGGACAAAATTAACCAACAAAATGTCACTGTACAACACATATACATGATTACAAAATTAAGGTAAGCAAACAAACAAAACCTTTTCACCGTGTGCCTGAGGGCAGGCATTGTCTGGGCAGGACAGTCCTAAGGTTGGTAGTGGGGGGTGGGGGGGTATGAGCGCAGGGTGATCCTACCCAGCAGGAAGAGACAAGGAGAAACAGAACAGTCGCTTTGTAGTGAAAACTGTCTCCCTGTGGCTGTCACACCTCTCTCCCTTAGCGCTGGGAGCAGTTGTGGGCCGGTCAGGGAGAGGCTTGAGGGAGGTGCCTTGACCTCTTCCTGATAGATAAGGAGCTGGGCGGATGGTCACCCAGGAGGTAATGTCTGAAGTATGACTGCATCCAAGAGGGAATCACTCCAAGGGAGGAATCCCTGTGAGCCAGCTCAGTGGGAAGAACTGCTTGTTTCGTTTGCCTGGTGGTTCATGCTGGCCAATGACGGAACAGGGCAAACCCATTCAGAAAGAGAGGGTTCCCATGGCCACTATGCAACCTTTGAATGGGGTCATTTCTGCTTTTCCATAAGCAGCTTGGAATTTCTGGGAAATATTTATATAGAAATAAACCACCAACTAAAAGACACTGTGACAAGTCACACATGCCTTGGCCTTCCATCTGCCCAGTTCCCACAACTCCCTAGGTAAACTGTGGTCTTAGTCTTTTAGGCACCTTTCCAGAATTTTAAAAATACACAGCTGGGCTGGAGAGATGGCTCAGAGGGTATACACACCTCCTGCAGAGCCTGATGACGCAAGTCCAATCCCCAGGACCCACACGTTGGGAGGAGAGAACCCCACAAATTGTCCTCTAACCTCCACACGTGTGCCACGGTACATCCCCCAGTAAGAAATAAAATATTAAAATAAAATAAAAATGCATACCCCAGCAGGTCGACCCTGAGATTCCTATCTCTCCTCTCCCTGTGGGTTTGTGCTTTTCGTGTCGTCTTGTATCACAGAAGTCACACCACAAGCTCATTAGCTCGGTGTGGAGGGAGGGTGGCTCGGTACGTGGCTCTTACCGGGCCGTGTTTTGTTATCTTCACAACATCCTTTCTTTGGGGAGACAGAGCGTCTGTGTGTGTGTCCACACGCAAAGGAGCACATGTGGGAATCAGAGACAACGTATGGCAACTGGTTCTCTCCATCCACCATTTGAGTTCCAGGGGTCAGACCCAGGGTGTAGCTCTTGACGTCAGTCACTTTTACCCATGAGCCACCTCCTCAGCCCTCCACTTCTCTGATCTCCGCATGTGCTCCTTTGCGTGTAGACACACATAGACTCACATTCTCTTTCTCTGTCTCTCTCTATTTGTCTCTGTCTGTCTGTCTGTCT